>PVIY010047006.1:0-18133 GCA_004026745.1 Myrmecophaga tridactyla
AAAAAATCAATTGACCATAAAAATAAAAGTTTATGAACTCTCAATTTGATTCCATTAATCTATTCATCATCCTTATGCAGATATCACAGTGTCTTGATTACTGTAGCTTTGTATTAAGTTTTGAAATTGTCAACTTTCAAAACTTAGGGTTTTTTTTCAGGACTGTCTTGGCTAGTTTGAGTCCCATGGATTTCCATATGACTTTTAGGATCAGCTTGTAAATTTCTGCAAAAATGTCAACTTAGATTTGTAGGGATTTGTGGAATCTATAAATTACTGTGAGGAGTACTACCATCTTAACAATATTATATCTTTCAATCCTTGAATAGGAGGTGTATTTCAATTTATTTAAGTATTCTTTAATTTCTTTCAATGACGATCTGTAGTTTTCAGTGTATAAAACTTATACTTTTGTACAATTTATTTTATTCCTTTTTATGCTTTTGTAAATGGAATATTTTCTTAATTTCATTTTTGTAGTGTTCATTGCTACTATATAGAAATATAGTTGATTTTTCTATATTTTATGACCTTGTATTCTGTAATCACACTGATCTTGTTTTAGCTCTAATAGTTTTTATGGATCCCTTAGGATTTTCTATGTACAAATGAAGTCATTTGTGATTAGAAATAGCTTTTACTTGTACTTTTCCAACGTGGATACCTTTTATTTATTTTTCTGGCCTAATTACTTGTCTAGAACCTCCATACAATATTGAATTGAACTACTTAGTTATTTTCTTGGTGGAGCCCTTGGGGATTACAATTAACATCTTAATTTACAACAATCAAGTTCAGATTAATGCCATCATAATCTTAATAGTATAAAAAATTTGTTCCCAAATAGCTCAGTTCCCTCCTTCCTTTGAGCTATTATTGTCATACAAATTACATCTTTATGTTATATGCTCATGAACACAGATTTATAATTATTGCCTTATGAAGTTATCATTTAAATCAGATAAGAGAAAAAAGTGTCATAAATTAAAATATAGTCACACAGTCTTGTATATTTACCTATGTAGTAATCTTTAGCAGTGCTTTTTACTTCTTTATGTGTATTTGAATGAATGTCCAGTGTCCTTTCATTTGAGCCTGAAGAACGTCCTTTAGTATTTCTTGTAGGGTAAGCCTAGCAGCAATAAAATAGTCTCAGTTTTTGTTTCTCTCTATTAATTGCTCCATCACTTTGTATTTCTTCAATGATTTTTTTATTGAGATATAATCATCTAAAGTGTATAATTGGTGGTTCACAATATCATCATAAAGCTGTATATTCATAATTATAATCAATTTTTGACACTTTCATTACTCCAAAACCATAAAAATAAGAATAAAAGTAAAAGTAAAAAAGAACACCCCAAACATCCCATAACTCCCATACCCCCTAATGTTTTTTCTCCTGTCTTTTTTTTTTTTCTTACTCATCTGTCCATACACTGGATGAAGGGAGTGTCAGTCACAAAGTTTTCACACTCACACATTCACACCTTAAAAGCTCTACAGTTATTCAATCATCTTCAAGAATCAAGGCTATTGGATTACTGCTCCACAGTTTCAGGTATTTCCCTCAAGCTACTCAAAAAACTGAAAAGGGATAACTATATACTGCATAAGAATAACCTCCAGAAAGACCTTTCAACTCTATTTGAAATCTCTCAACCATGAAAACTTCATTTTGTTTCATTTATCTTCCTCCTTTTGGTCAAGAAGGCTTTCTCATTCCTATGATACCAGGGCCAGCTTATCCCTGGGAGTAATGTCTCATGTTACCAGGGTGATTTACACCCCTGGGAATCATGATCAATGTGGTGGGGGAGAGGACAGTGAGTTCACCTGTGGAGTTGGCTTAGAGAGAGAGGCCACATCTGAGCTTCAAAAGAGGTCCTCTAGGGGTGACTGTTAGGCAGAGTCATAAGTAAAGCTTAGCTTCTCCTTTGCAGGAGAAAATTTCCTAAGGGCAATCGCCATGATCGAGAACATGTCCCATCAAATTGGCAATCCCCAATATTTGCAAGAAGAGCAGGTCTTCCCTAGATGGGGAAGTTTAATATTTCCACCATTTTCCCCAGTTCCTTGAGAGGTCTTTGCAAATACCTTTTAATCTTCTTCCTAGCTTACTCTAGGAATATATTGGGGCATCACACCAACCTGTACAGCCCAACAAGATCTCACCCCTATCATGGTTCCATGCAATTATGGTGTTCAAATAAGCTGATCATAGAAGTTAAATTAGATAGTATGCTTCTGAAAATATAAATTTTTGCACCAAATAAACAACTCTTCTTTAGTGTCACACAGAAGTTGAAATTTTAAAATATAGTCAATATCATCCTTTACCCTTTAGTCTGATTTACTTTAGTCCTACCCAGATCAGCTTCATTCATATCTCTAATTCAAATCTGATCACTTTTTCAAGGTTTTTAATAGTTGCTGTATGGGGTAATGCTGACTTTCATAGCTACAGAACTCTAGCTCTGTGTCTCAGGTATCACACAAATACTCAAAGTTCCATGGAATGACCAGGTTATACACAAAGAGCTCAGCCTCTCAGAATTTAGAAATAACAGTTACAGCTCCAGAATAGATGTGACTGCTGTAAGAGCTTACAGTCTAGAAACCTTCACAGTAGGTTTTCCCCTGATAGCCTATGCTCTTGAGTTCAGTTATCAGAGTTTTCACATTATACACAGTCCATATGACTGAGGCATTATAATATTTGCCTTTTCATTTCTGGCTTATTTCACTCAACTCACTATGCTCAAAGTTGATTCAAATAGTTGCATGTCTCACGACTTCATTCTTTCTTGCAGCTGCTCAGTAGTTCACTGTATGTATACAACACAGTTCCCCTTTCCAGTCTTCAGTTGGTACACCCTTATATAACCTCCATTCATTGCAAATCGTGAACAGTGCAGCCATAAACACCAGTGTGCAAATGTCCATTCGTGTCTGCTCTCATTTCCTCCAAGTACATACCTAACTACAGGGTGGCAGGATCATGTGGTAATCCCACGCAAAGCCTCCTGTGGAGCCACCACACTGCCTCCAGAAGGACTGCACCACTCTACTTCCCTACCAACTGTGAATAGGTATAGCTCTCACTCCACATTTTCCCCAGCACTCGTATCTCTGCTATTTTTAAACAGTTTTATTCACAGATCATATAATCCAACCTAAGTAAAAAAATCAATGGTTTCTGGTATAATAACATAGCCATGCTGTCACCATCACAATCTACATGAGGATATTTCCATCTCTTCCCCAAAGAATCCCATTTTCACCCCCAATATTCCACACTTATTGACATTTAACTTTGGCTTATTGCCTTTGTTACATTCAACGGAAGCATATTACAATGTCACTGTTACTCGGTAGACTCTAGTAAGCATTGACTGTATTTTTCCCATATTGCATTCCATTTTTAACACCTTGCAATGTTCACATTCATTTGTTCTGCTTCATGCAAAAATATTCTTATATTTGTACATTTAATCACCATCACTGTTCACTCTAGGCATTCCAAAGTTATACCACCTCAATTTTTTATTCTTTTATCTTTCTTTCTGGTGTCAAGATGCCCCCAGTCCCACTCTGTCAGCCATACTCACACTCAGCTTCATTCATTGTACTTACAATATTGTGCTACCATCTGATATTGTACCATCCATTTCTAGATCTTTACAATCAATCCTGTTGAATATCTGGTACTCCTTCAGCATCAAATGCCCAATTTCTACCCTCTTTCTATCTGCTGATAACCTGCATTCTCAACTTTTAACTCTCAAAGTTCACGCATTAATGTTAGTTCATATTAATGAATCTTATGCATATACCACAGTTTGTTTAGCCATTTGTCCATTGATGGACATTTGAGCTGTTTCCATCTGTCGGGTCTCAGAAAATAAAACTTAATATGCAAAATGGATTCTGTGGCAAGGGGGCCCCTTCAGTTTCTCTCCCTCAGCAGCTCTTCTGATGGGACCTGATATAACACAAGATAATGAGCACAAACGTGCAGACACCCCACCTGCCAGAGGCCAGACCAGATAACCATGAATGTGATGTCATGATCTGCACCAGCCTGATATCTCCTGGTAATGCCTGCAGCCACATGTCACCTCCACCCACCTTGGGGCAGTTTGTTACTTTAAAACCACAAGCTGTCAGAAGGAGAGTTGGAGCCATTTCCCTTTTGCTAGCAGGTTTTGCTGGCTTCCACCTGCCTGCTCTCCCCTTGCTTTCACTCTGTCTATTTCTTTCTCTCTAACAATAAACTATTAAGTTTTAACTCACTGTCTCAGGTGAAATCCTTTAACGCCCATGCCTAACACTGTCTTTTTTTTTTCTTTCAGTATACTGTATAGTGGAGGTCACATTTCACTTTTTTTCCACGTGACTATCCTGTTACTGCAGCACCATTTGTTGAAAAAAAAAATTGGGGGTGGAAGGAGTGCAAGGGCCAGGAATCAAACCCGGGTCTTCTTCATGGCAGGTGAGAATTCTACCACTGAACTACCCTTGCACCCCTGTTTCCATCCTTTGGTTATCATGAATAATGCCACTATAAACACCAGTATGGAAGTCTCAGTTGTGTCCTTGTCTTCAGTTCCTCCGAATATATACCTAGTAATGAGACTGCTGGTGATCCATGGCAATTCTTTACTTACCTTCAGGAAGAACCACCAAACTGCCATCCAGAATGGGTGCACCATTCTACGTTCCCATCAACAGTGAATTAGTGTGCCTCTTTCTCCACATCCTTGCCAGCACTTGTCATTTTCTATTTTATTTGATAATGGCCATTCTAGTATGTGTGAGATGATATCTCATTGTGGTTTTGATTTTCATTTCCCTAATAGCCAGGGAGGTTGAGCATCCTTTCATATTTTTGAGTCACTATATTTACTCTTTAGAAAAGTGTCTGTCCATGTCTTTTGTCCATTTTTAATTGGATTATTTGTTTTTTTTGTTGTTGAGTAGTAGGATTTCTTTATATATTCTGGATATTAAACCCTTATATGTGGTTTCCAAATATTGTCTCCCATTACTTAGGCTGCCTTTTTACTTTACTGACAAAATCCTCTGATGCACAAAAGTGTTCAACTTTGAGGAGATCCCATTTTTCTACTTCTTTCATTGCTTGTGCTTTGAGTTTACGGTCTAGAAAACCACCACCTAAGATAAGATACTTAAGATATTTCCCTACACGTTTTTCTAAATATTTTATGGTCTTATCTCTAATGTTTAGGTCTTTAATCCACTTTTGAGTTAATTTTTGTATATGGTTTGACATAGGGGTCCTTTGTTATTTTTTTGTAATTGGATATCCAGTTCTCCAAGCACCAATTGCTAAAGAGGCTGCTATGTCCCAATTGAGTGGACTTGACTGCCTTATCAAAGATCAATTGGCCACAGATGTGAGGGTCCATCTCTGAAGACTCAATTCAATTCTACTGGTCAGTATACCTATTTTTATGCCACTGCCATGCTGTTTTGATTGCTGTAGCTTTGTAATATGCTTTAAGATTAGGTGGTGTGAGACCTCCCACTTCATTTTTCTTTCTCAAGATATTTTTTTAGCTATTTGGGGCACCCTACTCTTCAGAATAAATTTGATAATTGGTATTTCTATTTCTGTAAAGTAAGTTGTTGGAATTTTAATTGGTATTGCATTGAACCTATAAATCAATTTGGGTAGAATTGTCATCCTAACCTTATTTACTCTTTCAATTCAAGAATACAGTATGTTCTTCCATTTATTTAGGTCATCTTTGATTTATTTTAGCAAAGTTTTATAGTTGTTTGTGTATAGGTCTGCAGTCGCCTTGGATCATGCCCATCAGACATAAGGCGTTTCCACAAATCCTTCCTGAATAACTCCATGTCCAGTCCTGGCTTTCTCTGAAATGGCTGACTGGTTACACATTTGACCAAATCCTCACACAGGGCACTATTCTCTGGGGTCTCCCTTCCTGGAAGCCCAGAATTTTCCAGAACATCAATTTCTGGTTTCTTTGTACACAAGAGTTCAGTTCTCAGCTTATCACTTTCCTGTCACATTTCACTATAAGCTGCGAGGAGATACCAGGCTGCTCTTTCCACATTTAATTTGGAGATCTCTTCTGCTAAATATTCCAAGTTCATGGCTTTTAAAATTTGCCCTCCAGCCAAAGTCACTAGTCAACTTTGCCAGATTATCTGCTATTTTAAAACAAGGCTCACTTTCCTTCCAGTCTATAATAACACGTGCCTCACTTCAGTCTAAGGCTTTATCAGAGGTGTCTTTAAAGTCCACATTTCTACCAAGAGTCTCACAACTCTTCCAGAATCTTCCCCTTATCTGTTTAAAAGGCTATTCCAACATGCTTCGTATTTGCAAATCGCAGCAGCACCCCACACCTCTGGTATCAAAATCTGTTCTAGCTTGCTAGCTGCTGGAATGCAATATACCAGAAACGGAATGGCTTTTAAAAGGGGGAATTTAGGGCGGCTGCTGTGGCTCAGCAGGCAGGGCTCTGACCTGCCGTGCTGGAGGTCTGGAGTTTGATCCCTGGTGCCTCCTGCCCATATGCAAATTTAAAAAAAAAGGGGGGGGGGAATTTAATAAGTTGCTAGTTTACATTTCTAAGGCTGAGAAAATGTCCCCATTAAAGCAAGTCTATAGAAACGTCCAATTAAAGACATCCAGGGAAAGATACCTTGGTTCAAGAAGGCCAATGAAGAGTTTCTCTCTAATCTGGAAAGGCACATGGCAAACATGGAATCATCTGCTAGCTTCCTCTCCTGGCTTCCTGTTTCATAAAGTTCCCCAGGAGGCATTTTTCTTCTTCATCTCCAAAGGTCGCTGGCTGGTGGACTCTGCTTCTCGTGGCTATGTCGTTCTGCTCTGCTTTCTCTGAATCTCATTCTCCAAAATGTTTCCTCTTTTATAGGACTCCAGAAACTAATCAAGACCCACCCAAATGGGTGGAGACATGCCTCCACCTAATCCATTTTAACAAGCACTCTTGATTAAATCACATCTCCGGGGAGATGATCTAATTACAGTTTCAAGCATACAATGCTGAACAGGGATTAGAAGAAATGGCTGCCTTTTACAAAATGGGATTAGGATTAAACATGGCTTTTCTAGGATACATACATCATTTCAAACCAGCACAAGGTCTTTTATGTGCTTGTTTAAATTTATTCCTAGGTATTTGATACTTTTGTTGCTATTGTAAATGTAATATTTTCTTGATTTCCTCCTCAGATTGCTCATTGTTAGTGTCTACAAACATTAGTTAACTTTTGCATGTTAATCTTGTATGCTGCTACTTTGCTGTACTTATTTGTTAGCTCTAGTAGCTTTATTGTAGGTTTTTCAGGGTTTTCTACATACAAGATCATGTCATCTGTAAACAATGAAAGCGTTACTTCTTCCTTTCCAATTTGAGTGTCTTTTATTTCTTTTCCTTGCCTAATTGGTCTTGCTAAAACTTCCAGCACAATACTGGGTAAAATTGGTGGCAATGGGCATCCTTGCCTTGTTCCTGATCTTAGAGGAAAAGTTTTAGACTTTTACAGTTGAGTACAATGTTAGCTGTGAATTTTTCATGTATTTCCTTTATTATGTTGAGGAAGTTTCCTTTTATTTCTATACTTTGACGTGTTTTCATTCAGAAAGGATGCTGAGTTTTCTCACATGCATTTTCTGCATCAATTGAGATGCTCATGTGATAATTTTTGCTCTTTAATTTATTGATGTGGTGTATTAAATTCATTGATTCTCTTGTGTTGAACTGCCTTTGCATATCTGGGATAAAACCCATTTCATCATGGTATATAATTCTTTTAATGTGCTGCTGGATTCAATTTGCAAGTATTTTGCTGAGCATTTTTGCATCTATACTCATTTAGAGAGATTAGTCTGTAATCCTCTTTTCTTGTGGAATTTTTGTCTGGCTTTGGTATGTGGGTGATGTCGGCTTCTTGAAATGAGCAAGAAGCCTCATTTCCCCTTCCATTTTCATGAAGAGTTTGAGCAGGATTGGTAGTAATTCTTTTTTGAATGTTTGGTAGAATTCACATGGGAAGCCATTTGGTCCTGGACTTTTGTTTTTTTTTACTTTTTTTATTGTATAATATAACATATATACAAAGTAAAGAAAGAAAAAAGCAATAAATTTCAAAGCACTCTTCAACAAGCAGTTACAGGGCAGATCCCAGAATTTGTCATGGGCTACCATACCATCATCTCAGATTTTTCCTTCTAGCTGCTCCAAGACATTGGAAGCTAGAAGGAATATATATAGTTTTTATCATCACTTTTTTTCTTTTTTTGTGAAAAATAACATATATACAAAAAGCAATAAATTTCAAAGACAGCACAAAGTTAGTTGTAAAACAGATTTCAGAGTTTGGTATGGGTTACAATGGCATGATTTTAGGTTTTTACTAAAATTAGTAAAAATTTTAATGTGCTGCTGGATTCAATTTGCAAGTATTTTTCTGAGGGTTTTTGCATCTATACTCACTTAGCTGCTCTAAGATACTGGAGACTAAAAGAAATATCAACAAAATGATTCAGCAGTCATACTCAATTGTTAAACCCTACCTTCTCTGTCTAACTCCATCATCAACTTTGATATTTCTCCCACTTTTTAGGGGTATTTGGGTTATGCCAATTCTTCTTTTTAATGTTGGAAGGGTCAGGAGATGGACTAGCTGATATTCTGGAAAAGATGGCCCTTCTAGGTTCTAGGACTTATCTGGTCCAGAGACCCATCTGGAGGTTGTGGGTTTCTGGAAAGTTGCCCTAGTGCATGAAAATTTTGTAGAATCTTATGTAATGCCCTAGGTGTTCTTTAGGATTGGTAGGAATGGTTTTGGTTGGGGGTTGGCAAGTTATGATAGGTAGGAATGTCTAACTGAAGTTTGCATAAAAGCAACCTCCAGAGTAGCCTCCCAACTCGCTTTGAACGCTCTCAGCCACTGATACCTTATTTGTTACACTTCTTTTCTCCCCTTTGGTCAGGATGGAATTGTTGATATCACAGTGCCAGGGCCAGACTCATCCTTGGGAGTCATCTCTCATACCACCAGGGAGACTTTCACCCCTAGATGCCATGTCCTACATAGTAGGAAGGGCAATGATTTCACTTGCAGAGTTGGGCTTAGAGAAAGTGAGGCCACATCTGAGCAACAAAAGAGGTCCTCCAGAGGCTCGCCTACTTTACACATAAACTTCACAAGAGCAAGCCTCAAGATCAAGGGGTTGGCCTATTGATCTGGGAGTCCCTGTTTGACACAGTATCAGGGATTTCCCCAGTGGTAAAGTTTAATAGTTCCATATTTTTTCTCCCATCTTTCAAGGGACTTTGCCAATACTTTTTCATTATCTGCTTAATATATGCTGGGATATATCCAGGCATTACATTAAGTTATACAGGATTAAAGGTCCTCATTTTTATCCTGGGTTCCCTGTGTTTCAATTGTTTAAATGAGCTATCAAAACAGGTTGAGTTTGATTATGTGCTACAAAAAATTTAGGTTTTGGAGAAAATAAATCTTTCTTCCTTTGGTCTGAAAGAGTAGGTGAGGTTCTAAAATATGGAGAATGTCTTCCTTACCTCTGTGTTCTCAATTACCTTAATCCTGACCTGATCACCTTTGTGCTTATCTCTGAATACCAGGCTATACACATATAAAACAACCTCTAAAAATCCAGAAATAATAATTACCACTCCAGAAAAAATGTAACTGTTACAAGAGCTTACAGTCTAGGACCCTGTTTTCATATAAACATTGCCTAAATCAGACCATACAATAATTGCTCTTTTGTTTCTGGCTTATTTTGCCTCACCAAATGTCCCACAGGTTCATGCACAATGTTGCATGCCTCACAACTTTGTTCCTTTTTGAAGTAGCACAATATTGGATCATATGTATACACCAACATTCACCAATCTACTTCTTAGTCAGTGCATCCTTCAGCCATCTGCATTCATTAGGCATCATGTACAATGCCCAAAGTCCACAGTCCATCAACACTCAATTTTAGATAATTTCATTGTTCCCAAGACAAAGATAATGAATAAGCACACCCTCAGCAAATAGAAAATCAAAACCTCCCCTTAACTCTTGTCCCTCCCAGCATTATTTACCCCTGGTGTTGCTATGTCACTGATGTTTTCAAAACATATCCCATAGCATGCAATAGCAATTCTTCCCCATACCCTAAACTTAAACACTGTTTGTACAAGAATCATACCTTCGAAGTAGTTCATGTAAGAACTTATATTCGTAGTGTTAATCAGTGGGACCTATATGTCTACACAATGCCTTTCAATCATATTTACCTTCAATGTGGTACTATTACATATAGACCCACTAGAGAACCGCCTACACTTCTATTTATTCCCTTACTTCTGAGTTCAACCCCATTAACTAATTGTTTACCTATCCCTAGCTTCTATGTATCTCTAAGTCCCCTATATTTTGTATTATAAGCCTCTGGTTTTACCTTTACCATGGTCATAAAAGTGGAGTCATACAGTATCTATCCTTTTGTGTCTGGCTAATTTCACTCAACATTATGTCCTCAAGGCTCATCCATCTTGTCATGTGCTTCAGGACATCATTTTATCTTACTGCTGCATAATATTCCATCATAAGTACATACCATATTTTGTTAATCCACTCATCTGTTGATGGGCATTTGGATTGCTTCCCGCTTTTGGCAATTGTGAATAATGCTGCTATGAACATAGTGTGCAGACGTCTGCATGTGTCACCACTTTCAGTTCTTCTAGGCATATACCGAGTAGTGGTATTGCCAGGTCATAGGGCAACACAATAATTAGTTTCCTAAGGAACTGCCAAACAGTCTTCCATGGTGGCTGTACCATTATACATTCCCACCAGCAGTGCACAGGTGTCCCAATTTCTCTACATCTTCTCCAGCATTTGTAGTTTCCTGTTTGTTTAATAGTAGCCATTCTTATAGGTGTGAGGTGGTATCTCATTGTAGTCTTGATCTGCATTTCCCTTATAGCTAATGAAAAATGAACATCTCTTCATGTGCTTCTGAGCCATGCATATTTGCTCTTTAGAAAAATGCCTATTCATATCTTCAGCCCATTTTATAATTGGGTTGTTTGTTCCTTTGTTGTTAAGTTGTATGGTTTCTTTACGTATATAGGATACACATAAAGAAATCTTTGCCCCATGTGAGATTTCCAAACATTTGTTCCCATTGAGTTGGCCACCTCTTCACCTTTTTGACAAAGTCTTTTGAGGTGCAGAAGCATTTGATTTTGAGGAGTTCCCATTTATCTATTTTTTCTTTTGTTGCTTGTGCTTTGCATGTAAAGTTTAAGAAGCTACCTCCTATTACTAGGTCTTGAAGCTATTTCCCTAGAAGCTTTATGGTGCTAGCTCTTATACTTAGGTGTTTGATCCACTTTGAGTTAATTTTTGTATAGGGTGTGAGTTAAGGGTCCTCTTTCATTCTTTTGACTATTTTGATATCCAGTTCTCCCATGCCCATCTCATTGAAAAGACTATTTTGTCCCAGTTCAGTGGATTTGGGAGCCTTGTCAAAAATCAGTTAACCATAGATTTGGTGGTCTATTTCTGCATTCTCTATTTGTTTCCATTGGTCAATACTTCTATCTGTGCAAGTACCATGCTGTTATGACCACTGTGGCTTTATAATTAGTTCAATTTTTTAAATAAGTTCTAAAATCAGGAAGTATTAATCCTCCCAGTTTATTCTTCTTTTGTAGGATGCTTTTAGCTATTAGGATATCTTTCCCTTCCAGATGAATTTAGTAACTGGCTTTTCCAAGTTTTCGAAGTGAGTTGTTGGAATTTTGATTGGCACTGCATTAAATCTGTAGATCAATTTTGAGTAAAACTGACATCTCAACTATCTTTAACCTTCCTATCCATGAGCAGGGAATGCCTTTCCACCCGTGTAGATGTTCTTTGATTTCTTTTAGCAATGTTATGTAGTTTTCTCTGTACAAGTCCTTTATGTCCCTAGTTAAGTTCATTCCTAGGTACTTGATTTCTTTTAGTTGCTATTTTGAATGGAATTTTCTCCTTAACTGACTCCTCAGTTAGGTCATTGCTTGTGTATAGAAATGTTACTGATTTTTGCACATTAATTTTATATCCTGCCACCTTGCTGAATTTGTTTATCAGCTCAAGTAAATTTGTAGTAAATTTCTCAGGATCTTCCAAGTATAGTATCATGACATTTGTAAATAATGAAAGTTTTACTTTTCCTTTCCAATTTGGGTGCTTTTTATTTCTTTATCGTGCCTGATTGCTCTAGCTAGAACTTCTAGTTCAATGTTGAGTGATAGTGGTGACAGAGGGCATCCTTGTCTTGTTCCGGATCTTACAGTGAAAACTTTCAGCTTCTCACCATTGAGTATGATGCTGGCTATCAGTTTTTCATCTATGCCCTTTGTCATATTGCAGAAGTTACCTTTGATTCCTATCTTTTGGAGTGTTTTTATCAGAAAAGGATGTTGAATTTTGTTTAATGCTTTTCAACAATCGAGATGATCATGTGATTTTTCCCTTTTGATTTGTTAATGTGCTTTATTACATTAACTGATTTTCTTTGTTGAACTATCCTTGCATTCCTGGTATAAACCCCATTTGGTCAAGGTGTATAATTCTTTTCATGTGCTGTTGGATTCGATTCGCTAGTATTTTGTTGACAATTTTTGCATCTATGGTCATTAGGGTGATTGACCTGTAGTTTTCCTTTCTTATAGCATCTTTACCCAGTTTTGGTATTAAAGTGATGTTACCATCATAAAATGAGCTAGGTAGTGTTCCTTTTTCCTCAAGTTTTTGGAAAAGCTTGAGCAGGATTGTTGTTAGTTCTTTCTGGAATGTTTGATAAAATTCCCCTGTGAAGCCATCTGGCTCTGGGCTTTTCTTCGTAGGAAGATTTTTGATGGCTGGTTGAATCTTTTTACTTGTGATTGGTTTCTTGAGAAATCTTCCATTTCTTCCTGAGTCAGTGCAGCTTTTTTGTGTGTTTCCAGGAATTTGTCCATTTCATCTACGTTGTCTAATTTGTTGGCATATAGTGTTCATAGTGTTGTCTTATGATTTCTTTCATTTCTTCAGGGTCTGTCATAAGGATCCCCCTCTCATTTCCGATTTTGTTTACTTGCATCCTCTCTCTTTTCTTCCTTGTCACCCTTGCTAGTGGCCCATCAATTTTACTGATTTTTTTCAAAGAACCAACTTTTAGTTTTATTGATTCCCTCTCTTGTTCTTTTGTTCTCCCAGTCATTTAACTCTGCTTTAATCTTTGTTATTTCTCTTCTGTTTGCTTTGAGGTTAGTTTGCTGTTCTTTCTCAAATTCCTCTAGGTGAGTAGTTAGTCCTCAATTTTTACTCTTTCATGCTTTTTTTTGGGGGGGGAATGCATGGTCTGGGAATTGAACCCAGGTCTCCCACATGAAATGCAAGAATTCTACCACTGGCCACCCATGTACTCTCTTTCTTGTTTTTTAATATAGGCATTTAGAGCAATAAATTAACCTCTCAGCACAGTCTTTTCTGCATCCCATAAGTTCTGATATGTTATATTCTTGTTTTCATTTGTCTCCAGATAGCTACTAATTTCTCTAACAATTTCTTCTTGGACCCACTGGTTGTTTAAGAGTGTGTTATTTAATCTCCATATATATATATATGTTCTTGTTCTTTGGTGGTTATTGATATCCAGCTTCATTCCATTATGGTCAGAGAAGATGCTTTGAATACTTTTGATGTTTTTAAATTTATAAAGACCTGTTTTGTGCCCTAGCATATGATCTATCCTGAAGAATGTTCTATGAGCACTAGAGAAGAATGTATATCCTGGTGTTTTTGGGGTGTAATGACTTACATATGTCTGTTAGGTTTAATTCATTTGTCAAGTTGTTTAACTTCTCTATTTCCTTATCGACTCTCTGGTTATTCTATCTATAGAGGAGAGTGGTGTTTTGAAGTCTCCTACTATTATTGCTGAAATATCTATCACTCCCTTCAGTTTTACCAATGTCTGTCTCATGTACTTTGGAGCTCCTTGATTGGAAGCATAAACATTTATGATTGTTATTTCTTCGTGGTGAATTGTTCCTTTTATTAATACAGTGTCCTTCTTGGTCTCTTATGCTATCTCATTTAAAGTCTATTTTGCCTGATATTAGTATAGCTACTCCTGCTTTCTTTTGCTTACTGAATGCATGGAACATATTTTTCCATCCTTTCACTTTCAATTTATCTGTATCCTTATGTCTAAGATGAGTCTCTTATAAGCAGTTTATAGCTTGATTATGTTTCTTAATCCATTCTGTCAATCTGTATCTTTTAATTGGTAAATTTAGTCCATTAACATTCAAAGCTATTACTGAAAAGGCATTTCTTGAATCCACTACCTTATCCTTTGGATTTTGTTTGTCATATCTATATATTCTTTTCCCTCTATCTCTTTTTGTCCTTTAAGTTACTCTTGCTGGTACTCTTCAATATTGTGCCCTCCTCCAGACCTCCCTCTCCTGTCTTTATTTTGCAGCCAGAAGAAATCCTTTAGTATTTCTTGTAGAATTGGTATCTTGTTTACAAATTCTTTCAGGATTTGTTTGTCTGTGAAATTTTTAATCTCTCCCTCAGTTTTGAAGGACTATTTGGATGGGTACAGAATTCTTGGCTGGAAGTCTTTCTCTTTCAGGATCTTAAATATATTATGCCACTGCCTTCTCACCTCTGTAGTGCCAGTTGAGTAGTGTGAGCTCATCTTATTTGGTTTCCTTTGTATGTAGTAGATTGTTTTTCTCTTGCCACTCTCAGGATTTTCTGTTTCTCTTCAACATTTGACAGACTGATTAGTATGTGTCTTGGGGAAGGCCTATTTGGATTTATTCTAGTTGGAGTTCATTGGGCTTCTTTGATTTGCATATTCATGTCCTTTATAAGGATAGGGAAGTTTTCTCCCATTATATCCTAAACCAATCTTCCTAGTCCTTTATTCTTCTCTTCTCCTTCTGGGACACCAATGATTCTCATATTTGTGCATTTTGTTTTGTCCATCATTTCTCTGAGATAAAATTCAAGTTTTTCCAACTTTTGTGCCATTTTGCTGTTTTGAGGGTTTGAAATCAGTTGTCCTGTCCTCTAGTTTGCTTATTCTTTCTTAAACCTCTTCAAATCTGCTGTTGTGTGTCTCGAGTATATTTTTTATTTGGTCTACAGCATCTTTAATCTCTGTGATATCTGCTATTTTCTATTTATTCTTTCAAATTTTCCTTTATGCTCTTCTACGGTCTTGATCCCTTTTATGTCATTAATCATCCCATTTATTTTATTTAGTAGAGTTATATGAACATCTTTGATTAGTTGTTCCAAAGTCTGTGTCTCTTCTAGTGTTTTAAATTGGTCATTAGGCTGGTCTATATCTGTCTGCATCTTGATATGCTAAGTGATCTTCTGCTGTCTTTGTGGCATGTAAATATTTTGATTGCTTTACTTTGTATATTGATTTCCATCAGTAGTCTAAAGCTTTTTATTTGCAGGATGCTGGCTGTGGGGCAGGGCACAACAGTGCACTGATGCATTGCAGTGCAGGTAAAGGCACAGGTTGGGGATGCTACACTGATGCCTTTGAGCATAGGGTGCATGTCACAGAGTTGTAGAGGTGCAGTGCAGGGGACTTGGGTATTGTGGTGCAGCTCAGGGAGATCTTGGAGCACAGGAACAAGGTGCAGCATGGGAGAAAAGAGGTACAGCAGTCCTAGTCCTGTAGGACTAGGGGCAAAAAGTCCTAGTATCTTTAATGCTTATTCTAGGTTTTTCTGTGCTGGGGGTCTATTTTCAGTAATCAGAATTTGTTAATTAATTTCACAAGTGGAGCTTGGTTGAGTTAAGCCCCTGCTGCTAGTAAAGTCTGTTTCATTTCCCCTCAGGGAACCATCTGTGCACTCCTGAGTGCTCCAGACTTCCGTTTGGAAAGGGGCACACTAGGTTGTCTGTATCAGCTAGATGGTCCCTGGTTCTCTGTATCTCAATTCCTCAACCTTTGTAACCAGGGCCTCCCCGTGTGGTGCAGAAGACCCTTCCGGGTCACTCACACCCTGGAATCACCACCTCAGATGGCCTCCCATCCCCTCTCCAGCTGTTCCCTGGAACAGGGGTGAACTGAGCCTATTCTATCCCATCATCTTCTCAGAACCCTGGGTCCAGCCCTTTTGCAGTATTTTGTGCTGTCTGACTCAAAAAGCCTCAGTTATTTTTGTTTTGTTTGTTTTTTGTTTTTCCATCAGCCTCACCTCATCTCTACTGGGGCAAAAAGTCCTAGTACCTTTAATGCTTATTCTAGGTTTCTCTGTGCTGGGGGTCTATTTTCAGTAATCAGAATTTGTTAATTAATTTCACAAGTGGAGCTTGGTTGAGTTAAGCCCTTGCTGCTAGTAAAGTCTGTTTCATTTCCCCTCAGGGAACCAGCCTGCCACACACATGGGGGAGGGGCTCTGGCCTTGTGGCTTGGGGGACTTACAGTTCTGTGTGGAGTCTCAGCTGGTCCAGCTTGTTTAGACTGGCATACACTATGTGTCCAGTCACTGATGTGGCCCCAGCAGCTGTTCTGTACTGTTTCTGGCTAATTACTAGCTGCTCTGGAGGATGAACTAAATTCCACACCTCACTAAGCCACCATCTTGCCCTTGTCCTTTTGGGGAGTTTTTTGATGACTGATTCATTGTCTTTACTTGTGATCCCTTGTTGAGGTCTTCTATTCCTTCTCGAGTCAATGTTTGTTGTTTTTGCTTTTCTAGGAAATTGTTGATTTTGTCTAAATTGTCTAGTTTGTTAGCATATAGTTGTTCATAGTACCTTCTCATTATCCCCTTTATTTCTGCAGAGTCAGTAGCTATGTTCCCCTCTCATTTCTGATTTTATTTATTTGCATACTCTCTCTTTGTTTCTTTGTCAGTCTAGCTAAGGGTCTATTTTACTGACTTTCTCAAAGAACCAACTTCTGGTTTTGTTGATTCTCTCTATTGTTTTCATGCTCTCAATTTAATTAGTTCTGCTGTAATCTTTGTTATTTCTTTCCTTCTGTTTGCTTTGGGGTTAGTTTGCTATTCTTTTCTCTAGTTCCTCCAGGTGAATTTTTTTGCTCGATTTTTGCAATTTCTTCTTCTTTAATATAGGCATTGAGGCAATACACTTCCCTTCAGCACTGCCTTTGGTGCACCTCATATGTTTCTATATCTTTTATTCTCATTTTCATTTGCCTCAAAAATATTTACTGATTTCTCTTGTAATTTCTTCTGTGATCCACTGGTTATTTAAAGTGTGTTGTTCAGCCTCCATGTATTTGTGAATTTTCCAGGCTTCCACCTGTTATTGATTTACAACTTCATTCCTTATGATTTGAGAAAGTACTTTGTATAATTTCAATAGTCCTAAATTTACTGAGACCTGATTTGTGCCCCCACATGTGGTCTATGATCCATGAACACTTGAAAAGAATGTGTATCCTGCTGTTCGGTGCAATGTTCTGTAAATGTCTGTTTGTTTAACATTTTATTCAAGATCTCTGTTTCCTTATTGATCCTCTGTCCAGATGTTCTATCCATTGATGAGAGTGGTGTATTGAAATCTCCAACCACTATTGTAGAAGTATCTATTCCTCCCTTCAGTGTTGTCAGTGTGTGCCTCATGTATTTTGAGGCACTCTGACTTGGTGTGTAGATATTTATGATTGTTGTCTTCCTGGTGAATTGTCCCTTTTATTAAAAAATAGTACCCCTCTTTGTGTCTTTTACTTGTTTTACATTTGAAATCTAGTATGTCTGATATTAGTATAGCTACCCCAGCTCTTTTCTGGTTGTTGTTTTCAGGGAATATCTTTTTCAAGCCTCTCACTTTCAACCTGTTTTTGTCCTTGGGTCTTAACTGAGTCTTTTGTAGACAGCATATAGATGGATCCTGTTTTTATTTTTAATCCATTCTTCCAATCTATGTCTTTTGATTGGGGAGTTTAATCCATTCATATTTAATGTTATTACCATAAAGGCTGTACTTTCTTCAACCATTTTTCCTTTTAGATTTTATCTGTTGTATCTTATTTTTT
>PVIY010047007.1:0-18122 GCA_004026745.1 Myrmecophaga tridactyla
CTCTCCCAACACCCCACCCAACACAGACCCGGGTGCTCTACCCTGACGTGCCGCCGGACCTCGGCCACCGACCGCTGCCGCCCTCCTCGGCTCTGCCTACCCCAGCCCTGTCCTCTCCCTCCTCCAGCCCAGTCCCCCTGCCCCCACCCCAGCACTGCGGCCCCTCCAGAGCCCAAGCCTCCCCGTCTGTTCAAAACCCCCAGGGGCCTCACTTACCGCCACAGCCTGCGGGGTCTGGCCGGGCGTGGCCCCTCCCTGGCCTGCACCCTGTCCTCCACCTGGGGGCCTCTGCACTTGCTGGTCCCTCTGTCCCCAGGCCCTCAGTCCACAGGGCTGCGGGGCATGGCCTCGCTTCCCTCGGGGCTGTCCTCCAGGCTGCCTTCTCCCTCCACCCCATGTAAAGGCGCTCCTGCCAGCTCCCCTCTGCTGCTCCCATCCCTGCTTTGTTTTTCTGCTGGTTATCGCTAATATTTCATATGCTTTAATCATCCATCTTCTCCTACCAGAATGTTAGCGCCCCAAAGAATGGGCTTTTGATCTGCTCTGTGCCCGGCACTGAGTCAGCCCTCATAGGTGTTCCTGGGACGATGCTCTAGTTTGCTAGCTGCCGGAATGCAATATACCAGAAACGGAATTGCTTTTAAAAGGGGAATTTAATAAGTTGCTAGTTTACAGTTCTAAGGGCAAGAAAATGTCCCAATTAAAACAAGTCTATAGAAATGTCCAATCAAAGGCATCCAGGGAAAGATAGCTTGGTTCAAGAAAGCTGGTGAAGTTCAGGGTTTCTCTCTCATCTGGAAGGGCACATGGCGAACAAGGCATCATCTGTAGCTTCCTCTCCTGGCTTCCTGTTTCATGAAGCTCCCTGGGGGGTGTTTTCCTTCTTCATCTCCAAAGGCCGCTGGCTGGTGGACTCTGCTTCTCGTGGCTGTGTTTTTCTGCTCTGCTCTTTCTGAATCTCTCATTCTCCAAAATGTTTCCTCTTTTATAGGACTCCAGTAAGTCAATCAAGACCCACCCAAATGGGTGGGGACACGCCTCCAGCTAATCCAGTTTAACAACCACTCTTGATTAAATCACATTTCCAGGGAGATGATCTAATTGCAGTTTCAAGCATACAATCCTGAACAGGGATTAGAAGAAACGGCTGCCTTTACAAAATGGGATTAGGATTAAAACATGGCTTTTCTAGGGGACACACATCCTTTCAGACCAGCACACATCTGTTTACTGGGCACTTGCTACCTGCCAGGCACTGCTGCGGGCATTTTACCCACATCGGTTCCTTCCATCCTCACAACAACCTCTCGAGGAAGGTGCCACCACATCCATTTTACAGATGAGAAAACTGAGCCACCCGCCCTCCCCAGCCTCTGCCTGCAAGGGCTGTCAATGGCATGGAGAAAACTAAAAATAAGTTGCAAGTCAGTGGAAGAAGAATTACCCCCAAAACATCAGCCTGTCCAACTGTCGCTGCCAAGGCGGGGCCAAGAGAAGGTGGGGGCTGGGCCAGGGGCGGGCACAGGAACCAGGTACACGCCTGCAGCATCCCCGGCTCCTCTTTCTCACTCCCATGGTTGGTCCATCACCAAACCACTAACTCTGTCCACCCAACGTTCCAGAACCTTCCCCATCTCACCATCTCCACAGCTACTGCCTGGTCCTGCCACCGTCATCTCTCACGGGCCTCTGGTGGCCTCTGTCCTCTGCTCAGGACCCTCCCAGGGCTCCCCCCTCACCCAGTGTCAAAGTCCACGTCCTTCCTCGGCCGTGGGGCCTGCTCTCCTCCCTCAGTCACCCCCTCTCGCTCACGCCGCCTCACCCACTCTCGACTCCTTGCTGTTCCCCAAATACCAGGCATGATCAACCCCAGGGCCTTTGCACTTGCTGTTTCTGCTGCCTGGAATGTTCCATCCCCACAACATCTCCAGATCCCTGAATCTAGCCCGTTCTCATCACCGGGGGCCAGCTCAAACGTCTGCCCCCAGGGCGGCCGCCTGCAGACCCCCAGATCTCTCTGCCCGAGAACCTGTTACTACCCTGCATATCAGCATCTAAATCACCACACGTGTTTCCTTGATGGCCTGCCCATCCCCGCCCTACAGCTAAATGTAAGCAACTCTGCAGCAGGGTCTTTGCCGGTGGAAAGCACACAATGGAACAAAATAACCGGTAAGCACACTTCCAATGTCAAGGTCATGAAAAACAAGGAGGCAAAGAAACTGTCCTAGTTTAAAGAAAACTAAAGAGCCAGAATGACAAGACGCAATGGATGGTCCTGGATTGGATAACCTGTACAAGGGCTCAGGGGGAAAACTGGCCACGCTGGAACGTGGCCGTACGCTGAGAGCAACTGCACATCTGGTGTAAACACGCGGCACTTGCTTCCTGCACCGCGGTCGGTGGGGGGGGTGGGGGTTCTTGTCCTCTTAGGAAATGCACATGTGAGAGTCATTGGGGTAGAGAGTCCGCAACTTATTTGCAAATGGTTCAATAAAATAATCACAGTAAGAGCGAAAACAAATAAGGTAAACATTAACAACTGGGGAATCAAGGTAAAGTATTGTGCTGGTTTGAAAGGATGTGTGTCCCCTAGAAAAGTCATGTTTTAATCCTAATCCCATTTTGTAAAGGCAGCTGTTTATTTTATTCCCTATTCAGTACTGCACATTTGAAACTGTAATTAGATCATCTCCCTGGAGATGTCATTTAATCAAGAGTGGTTGCTAAACTGGATTAGCTGGAGATGTGTCTCCACCCATTTGGGTGGGTCTTGATTAGTTTCTGAAGTCCTATAAAAAAGGAAACATTTTGGAGAATGAAAGAGATTCAGAGAGAGCAGAGACCTTTGGAGATGAAGAAGGAAAACGCCTCCCAGGGAGCTTCATGAAACAGGAAGCCAGGAAAGAAAGCTAGCAGATGATGCCATGTTCGCCATGTGCCTTTCCAGATGAGAGAGGAGCCCTGACCGCGTTTGCCATGTGCCTTTTCACTTGAGAGAGAAACCCCAAACTTCTTGAACCAAGGTATATTTCCCTGGATGCCTTAGGTTGGACATTTCCATAGACTTGTTTTAATTGGGACATTTTATCAGCCTTAGAACCATTAACTAGCATCTTATTAAATTCTCCTTTTTAAAAGCCATTCCGTTTCTGGTATATTGCATTCCGGCAGCTAGCAAGCTAGAACAAGTATATGTAAGAGTCCATTAAACTAGTCACACTACTTTTGTATGTAGATATTCTTTCAAATAAAAAAATTGTTTTAATTTTATGAAGTGTATGATCCTGTTTATATGATGTTTGGCAGTTAAGAAAGTCAAGGAGCTGTCACAGCTGGTCTGTACACACACCCACATGCGCGCTCCCACTGGCAATCACTCCCAAATGCACACTTCGTGCGTCTGCACACACCCCAAAGCACAAAGACACCGACTACACGTCTACTTGCACACGCGAGGACGCAATCTCACATGCACTCGTGCATGCAAACATGCCTACACCCCTATATGTACACCTCTCAGGCACCTGTGCGTGCCCCAAATCACACACACACGCCTGGCACACCCACACGCCCACCTGTGTGGCCCAGAGCTGCAGCACCAGGGCCCGCGCCTGCATCTCCTCCGGCACACCTGTCTCCTCCAGGTACAGCAGGTAACTCTCCAGCCAGCTGCTCCGCTGCGCCCGGGTGGCCAGCTTGGCGGGGGACAGCAGCTTCCACAGGCGACCTTTGACCTTGCACATGTGGTCTTTATCCCCTGAGGGACAGAGCACAGAGGGTGGTAGGTGTGGATGTGCCCCCCCCCCCCGCCGAGAGCACCCAGCCCTGGCCTCCCGTGGGGCTGGGGGGTCCCGAGGGCAGGAGCCTGCAGGGACAGGCCCTTTCACTGGCAAATCCAGGGGAGCCCCTATTTCTTTCCTTCTCTGTGCACAATACTCATTCATTCCTTAGCACCATCTCCCAATTAAGTAATTCTCTGTTTCTGGTCTAGAATTTACCCTGAATTCTGTTTTGGTTTTCAGTAAGCATGTACTCCATTTCCAGGAATTTTAAATGGTTTTTATACACACTGAGCAGCGGGGAGTCAGGGTGTGGGAGAGGAAAAGAGGTTCCCGGGCAGGTGGGCGGGCAGGGGGGCAGGACGGCACAGAAACCAGATGCCAGATGCCTAACGCTGGGGAGGAAACCGGACCTGGGAACAGAAGCAGGCTGGGGATGCTGAGGCTGGAATTCTTTTTTAAATATTTAATCATCCCGGAGGGAAAATTTTCCAGCAGGTTTGTGTAAACTGGATAAGGAAAAGAAGGATTTCTGAGGGTCTCTAATTCCTCTTTGTAAGAAAGCGTAGCAATAACAATAGTAAGGAGAACAGCAACCGCTTATCAAGGGCTTTCCTCGCCAAGCGTCAGGCAGCACGCGGAGCAAAGCCATATATTAATTTTGCTTAGTGACCACAACTACCCTTTACTTCAGGTTCTTTTACTTCCCCACTTTACAGATAGGACCCTGAGACGTGAAGAGGTCCTTCCCGGAAGTCCCACAGCTGGAAAATGACAGCTGGGTTCTAACAGACCCATCTGCCGCAGTGCTGTGTTTCTAACTTCAATACTCTCCCCTCCAAAGGGTTTGCATTCTCTTCCGGCCTGGAAAAACCCTTCCTTCTCTTTTTCCCCCCACCCCACGTGTGGTAGGTGGGTGGGGGAACCCCCAGCCCATCCTCACGAAAGACCCGCTGGCCAGCCAAGCTGCCTCCTTCCGGCCCCTCCCACCTGCCCAGGGCCTTCCCTGCCCCGGGGACTTTGCACCCTCTGGTCCTTGCCCCTCCCCCCCCCAGGACCCTGCCATTGGCCACCACTTTCTTTTTTTCTCTCTCTCTTAAAAACAGACACCCGCTCCTTCCTGCGTCTTCTCCCTGTCCTGATAACCCCAACCTGCTTTCTATCTCTGTAAATTTGCTATTTCTAGTCATCTTTTATAAGTGATGTGTACTTTCTGTCCTTAGGTGTATCGCTTATTTCACCGAGCATGATATTTTAAAAATTCTTTCATGATGCAGCAATGCCTCATAACTTCATTTTTTTCTTATGGTCGAATAACGTTCCACTGTATTTATGTACCACATTTTGTTTATCCATTCATTTGTTCATGGACATTTGTGTCATCTCCAGCTTTTGACTGTTGTTGAATAATGCTGCTGTGAATACTGGTACAAGTACCTGCAACCCTGTTTTCACTTTCTTTGGGTATATACCTAGAAGTGGTCAAATGGCAATTCTATATTTAACTCTCTGAGGTGCCATCATATGGCTTTCCACGGTGGCTGCCCCGTGTCACAGTTCCACCAACAGCACACTAGGGTTGCAGTCTCTCTGCTGCTTCTCTCCAACACTTCTTTTCTTTTCTTCTTCTTCTTTTTAAATAATAGCCATCCTTGTGGGTGTGAAGTGGTATCTAATTGTGGTTTTAATTTGCTTTGCCTGAACAGCTAATGGTGTTGAGTATCTTTTCACAGGTTTACTGGCCATTTGTATGTCTTCTTTGGAGAGATGTCCTTCTGAGTCCTTTGCCCATTTTTCAATTGGGTTGTTTGTCTTTTTGTTGTTGAGTTGTAGGAGTTTGTTTTTTTTAATATACCCTGGATATTAAACCCTTATCGAGTATATGGTATGAAACTATTTTCTCCCATTCTGTAAGTTGTGTCTCCACTTTCCTGATAATTTCCTTCAAAGCATAAAAAGTTTAAATTGATGAAATCAAATTTATCTACTGCTTTTCTGTTGCTTTGGTGTCATATCTCAGACCCCACGATGGAATCCCAGGTCATGAAGATCGGCCCCTAGTTCATCTTCCAAGAATTTCATAGTGTTAGCTCTAATATTTGGGCTTTTAATTCATTTGAGTTGATTTTGTGTATGGGTGGAATCTGGCTTCGGACTCTTCTGCGTGGGGACATCCCGTTTACCCAACACCATTTCTTGAAGACACCCGTCTTTCCCCACTGCAAGCACGTAGCACTCCTGTCAAAAATCAATTGGCTACAGATACGTGGTTCTATTTCTGGGCTTCCAATTCTGTTCCACTGGTTTATTTGTCGAGCTCTGTGCCAATACCACCCTGCTTTGATTACTGTCACTTTGCAGTCCAATGTGAAGCTGGGAAGTGTGAGCCCTCCAACCTGGCTCTTTTCCAAGACAGTTTTAGTGAACTGTGGCCCCTTGCAGTTCCATATAAATTTGAGGATCAGTTCTTCCATTTCTGCAAAAAGGGATGCTGGAATTTTAATAAGGATTGCATTGAATGTGCATATTGTTTTGGTAATACTGACATATTAACAGCGTTCATTCTTCCAATTCATGAACATGGGATGTCTTGCCATTTATTTAGGTCTTCTTCAATTTATTTCAGCAGTGTTTTGTAGGTTTTAGTTTACAAGTCTTTTGTACCCTAGTCAAGTTTATTCCAAGATATTTTATTATTTTAGATGCTATTGTAAATGGAAGTGTTTTCTTAGTTTCCTCCTTGGTTTGTTTATTGCTGTGTCTAGGAACACAATTGCTTTTCTTGTGCATGTTGATCTTGCATCTGCTGCTTTGCTGAATTTATTTATCAGCTGTAATAGTTTTTAAGATTTCTTTTGCATTTCCTGTATATAAGATCAGATCATCTGCAAACAGAGATAGTTTTATTTCTTCCTTTCCAATTTGTATGCCTTTTATTTCTTCTTCTTGCCTAGTTGTTCTGGCTAGAACTTCTAGTACAATAATAAACAGCAGTGGTGAAAGCGGGCATCCTTGTCCAGCTCCTGATCTGAGGGGGGTTCCTTGAGTCTTTCACCATTGAGTATTAGGTTAGCTGTGGTTTTTCCTTCATAAAAGGCCTTTTATCATAGTGAGGAGGTTCCTATCTATTCCTATTTTTCAGAGTATTTTCATCAAGAAAGGGTGCTTGACTTTGTCAAATGCATTTTCTGCATCTATAGAGATAATCATGAGGTACTCTTGCCTCCATTCTGTCTGTGCAGTGTATTACATTGATTCATCTTTGTATGTTGAACCATCCTTGCATTCCTGTGATGAATCTCACTTGGCCATAGTACATAATCTTTTAATATGCCATTGGAGTCTTTTCGCTAGTATTGCGTTAAGGATTTTTTGTATCTATAATCATAAAGGAAATTGGCCTGTATTTTCTTTTCTTGTATTGTCTTTACCAGACTTTGGGACCACAGTAATGCTGGCTTCATAAAATGAATTAAGAAGTGTTCCCTCTTCTTGAATTCTCTGGAAGAGTTTGAAAAGGATTGGTATTAATTCTTTAAATGTGTGGGAGAATTCACCAGTGAAACTATCTGGTCCTGAACTTTTCTTTGGTGGAAGGTTTTTGGTTATTGATTCAATCTCTATACTTGTTTGTTGATGTTTTCTATTTTTTCTTGAGCTAATCTGGGCAATTGATGTATTTCTAAGAATTTTTCCATTTCTTTTATATTATCTAGTTTGTTGGCAAACAATTGTTTATAATATTCTCTTATAATCCTTTTGACTTTTATTAGATCGATAGTGGTATTAACATTTTCCTTTCTGATTTTAGTTATTTGTATCTTTCTCTCTCGTTAGTCTAGCAAAAGGTTTATTGATTTTGTTGATTTTTTTCATAGAACGAACTTTTTGTTTTGTTCATTCTCTTAATGTCTTTTTTATTCTCTATTTCATTTATCTCTGCTCGATTATTATTTCCTTTCTTCTGCTTACTTTGGATTTCTAGTTCATTGCAATGTAAACTTAGGTTATTAATTTGAAATCTTTTGCCTTTTTTTAGGCATTCATGGCTACAAATTTCCCTCTGAGCACTGCCTTCCCTGCATCCCATCGTTTTGGTATGTTTTGCCTTTATTTTCACTTGTCTCTAAGTATTTCCTACTTTACCTTGTAATTTATTTAACCTCCTGGTTGTTTATGAGTATGCTGTTTAATATCCACATATGTAAATTTTCCAGTTTTCCCTTCTGTTATTAGTTTCTAGCTTCATTCCATGGTAGTCAGCGTGGTAACTTTTTATTATTCTAATATTGAAGAATTTATTTAGACTTCTTTTGTATCTTACCACCTAGTCCATCCTAAAGAACGAGCCATGTGCACTTGAGAAAGCGTGGTGTTGGCCATTGCTGGGTGCATGGTCCACCCGTGTTGGGCCAGCCTGGCTGGTTGCAGTGCTGATCAGGCCCTTACCTCCTTATTGATCTCCTGTTTAGATGCTGAAAGTGGCGTATCGATACCTCCAACTGTTACTGTAGAACTTTCTATTTCTTCCTCTAATTTTGTCAAGATTTGCCTCATATATTTTGGCATATACGTTCATAATGCTTAAATCTTCTTGGTTAATTGACTCTTAACAGATGACGCCCTTCTTTGTCTTTTATAATAGTGCTTGACTCAAGGTCTAATTTGTTTGCTGTTATTAAGCCGCCCCCTGGGCAGCCCTTTAAATGACTTGCTTTATGTGCATCTCACCCCCCTGAAAAAGAGCGAGGAGCCCTGTCTCCTGGGCAGGTGGGGCTTGTCCGGTTTATCCACCTCTCTGCACCCACCACCCGACCCAGAGTAGGTGTTCGATAACATTCACGAAATGGATGGTGCTTCTTTACGCAGTGGGGAAGGACAGGAAGCACAGGCAGCGCTTCTCCATCCAGGTCCGAGCCCGGGGCAGCGGCAGCCACGAGCACACAGGGCCTACAAGAGCAGGTGCAGCCGAACATTGTCCACCTGCGGCATCAGTGACCACCCGCTGGCTAGCGAGGGGGCCGTGTGACCGGGGCTTCAAACCCAAACACCCTCAGAGGACGGCGGGGAGGGGTGGGGGAGGGAGAGCAGGGCACAGCACAGCCAGAGGCCTGGGCCGCCCGAGAAGCTGAAGTCCAGGGTCCATGCGATCCTCTGAGTTTTGTTTTTTTAGCAGAAAAGGATTTGTTTTAGCAGTGCTGAAATGGTATTGCCTGCAGAAGTAATTACATCATACGTACACCCAGTACACACATGCTTGCATAAAGATGCAATTCAAACAATTTCCACATTGTCTTCCCTGCTGACATGTACCAGCCTGTCTTTCTAGTCAATGTTTAAACTGCTGGTTACAGCCCATTGCGTCGATGCCATGATTCACTAACAGACCCACAGATGGAAATGACTGCACTGCAGGAGGTTAAATGGCCTAGAGCATCGCTGGAAGGAGAGAAGAAACAAACTCTAGCCTGTTCTTCCAGGAACTGGGCAGCCAAGAGAGCCACCAGCTCCTGGGGCCCGCCATGTGTGACCCACACCCACAAAACGAATGCCGCGCGGGCCTTATACAATGCATCGGATCAGCAAAAACCAAGTGACACCCAAAGTCCTGGTGCAGGGGCGTCTGGGAAATGCCGTAAAGGGAGCACAATAGCAGGAGGCTGCAGCAGATGTTAGCAAGATAACAAGTCAACCCAAATCCGCAGTGAACTGCTGCTTACACACATTTACTCTGGGTACGTGGGCTAGAAAAACCCAGTGGCACAGGGATACATTATAGAACACATTTTATTTCTACTAAATTGCTTTTTTTTTTTTTTTTTCCTTTTTGGATACAGCCTATTATCGCTACCTCGGTGAAGGAAACTGGTAAAACCACACCTAGTACGATTTTCCTTTTGCAATGAAAGTCGAGGGAACAAACCCACAGGAAGCTTCTGAGTGACATTTCCTTTAACAGGCACCCCCTCACGCAGTCAACCAGGGACTGGCAAATAGAAGATTCAAAACAACAACAAAAACAAAAATCTAAGGATTTTCTTCTCCCTCTCAAAGCATCTTAGGATTCAAAAACTTTGTTCCAACCAGTAAAGAGAAGGCAAGAACACAGAATAACTTCAACCTCTCCTTTTTGTCATCTTTTAGTTCAGTTTACACGATAATTTGTATTTGTGGAAGAATTCAAGTTTACTGAATAAAAGGCATCATTTAAGGCTTATAAAGCAATTAAAGCAAAATCACTGCTGAAGGGGTAGCATTTAGTGAATTTAATAATACATATTCCAACACAACTACATTTATACATAAAAGGAATTGAAAAAGAAACTGCTTGTCTCAGGGCACTACAAAGCAGATTTACATACAATAATCAATTAGTAGACAAACACAAGAAAGTTTCTATGTGATCCCACCAGAGGGGCCCTTTCCTTGATCATGAGAAAACTAAATTGTTTAGAGGTTAGAGTGGTTAAGTTTATAGGAGCAGAAACACCAACAACTTTAAGTAAAAGCATTAATTTTAAAGGGAAAAAAGCATGTTTCCTATTCTTGGCAAAAAAGGGAAATGCCTGGCCCGTGCGCCCTCTCTCCTGCTCTGGAAAGGTCTCCACGAGCGAGGGCGAGGCAGGGCCAGGGCTGAGAACACGACCAGGGCCAAGTGCCAAGGCTTCCTCTGACCGCTGGCGAGATGCGGACACCCTCTCTGAGCCTCGGTCTCCCCCCCGCGCGGCGACCGTGGATTAGAGCAGGCGGCCGGGCAGGGCGCGCCCCGAGCCTACGGGAGGCTTAGCTGTTGCTGCTACATACTGTCAGGAGAAAGCAGAGTGCCCATAACAGTGTGCGTGGGATTTTGTAGAAAATAAAGAGAAAAATGAGAATATGGTCACACTCATTGCAGTTGCACAAAGGAACTCCGGAAGGATCCACACGCACCCATGAAGGTATTTGACTGTGGCAGGTGGGGTCTGGGTGGAAGCAGGTGCTGAGATGGGGGAGACTCTTCACCTCACTGGTGTATATTGTTAATGTTTGGACCATGCGACACCTACACAAAAATTAAACAATAAAATCAATCAACCCCCCCACCCCAATGAAAAATCTTCGATGGAACATGATATACAGTTTGAAAAAGCTCAGTGCACACCTCAAACAGATGGCATGGAAAAAAAACCAGATGGCACGGGAGGGAGGGCGCGGCCCCTGGGGCGCTGTGGCTGGCACCCCGGCCTGCAGCCCTGAGAGGGCTCCTGCTTCCGCTGGGCCGAGCCGGGCTCCAGAGAGACCCCCAAACCCGCTGCAGCGCTGCCCTGGGCGTCGATTCAGAGGGACTGTGGTCAAAGAGAATGTCCCTGTCCTGGAATATGATCTTATGTCTCCAGGGGCAGAGCACTTGGCCTTGAACAGTCATCCACTGTCGGAGCCTCAGTTTTCTCCCCTGTAAACTGGGCTCATTAGAGTACCCACCGCACAGGGCTGTGTATGTTTAAATGTGTTCACATGTCCAAAACACGTCACCGGTGCCTGGTACAGGCTTAATAAATGTTAGCTATATTTTAAAATAATACCTAAAAATAAGAAATATTCAATAAAGATGTCCTGTTAGGTAAAAATATGAATAAAAATAGAGGATAAATCAGGAAGCTTAATACGCGTTAGCTAGATGATTATTCCAAGGAGAAAGTATATAATTAAGAAATAACAATATATTGTGAAATGAAGAGCACACCGTTTGCAGCCAGAGAGACCCAGGATGAAACCCCAGCTGGGCCCCTTCTAGCGCTTCGTGCCTCTGAGCCTCAAGGTTCCCAACTGTAAAAGGGGCCAACTAACTCAGGGTGGTTGGGAGTGCAGACGGCACAGGCTGGGTTCCCATAGGTACCTGCAACGTTCCCGCCATTACTATGAGGTATACCAGGCCCCGTGGCCGTGGGTCAGCGCGGCCCCTGCAAGGCCGGTGGAGGCAGGAGAGGCAGGGCCACGCTGCAGACCTGCCGTGCTGTGTGGCCTTGGCCGAGCCCTGTCTCACTCTGAGCCTCAGTCTCCCCACGGCAACACGAGGAGGCCCGGCTTGCACGCCTCTCACATTCCCCCTTGGAAACCTCTCGCCCCTGAAGACCTGGGAGGCACAGTCCAGAGGCCGCCAGTGGAGACACGCCTTCGAAACCGTGTTGCACCTTTAAAATGCAGTAGACTCTTGCATTAGACTCTGTGATTCTTTAATAGAAGAATATCTTTTCCAAAAACAAACAAGAAAACAATATTCGAGTAAAATAGCCCTTCAAAATAATCCAACAAAATCAGTTTTCTAGGAAAAAAGCCAGATGCTTAGCTTGGGGCTCTGTTTATTTGTCTCTGAAAACCTAACTGTCTGAAGAGGAAATCAGTGACAGCCCCTTCCAGTATAAAAAATTTAGAATTGCCATAGCCCAAACAACCCCACAGAGAGGGATGGAAAGATCAAAGGTGATGGTGGAATTATACATAGAAGACAGGACTTAAATGAATATGAATGCTGAATAATTAAACTGACATCTCCTTTAGTCTCCAGTATTTTAGAGCAGCTAGAAGTAAAAACCTAAAGTTGGAAAATTGTAACCCATGTCAAAGTCTGAAATATGTTCTACAACTAATTGCGGTGCTGTGCTTTCAAGTTTACGGCTTTTTTGTATATATATTATTGTCCGCAAAAAAAGAAAGAAAAAAGAGTCGATTGTGATGATAAAAAATGTATTAAAGTCCGCTACCCTCCTATATTCTGGAGCAGCTAGAAGGAAAAATATGAGAGGGGATCTGCCCTGTAACCACTTTTTGAAGAGTGTTTTGAAAACTATTGCTTTTTTATTTCTTTGCTTTGTATATATATTATGCAATAAAAAAGTTTTTAAAAAGTGAAGGAGGAATAATGCATGCACATGGCAAAAATAATAATAATTTAAAAAGAAGAAAGAAATTCTAAGAGTTCAGTTGGGTGTAGTGTACAAGCCAGTCTCCCTCCATGCCATTATAAGCAAAATGCTTACCTATCTGCTTCATGCGTACCTGTGCCCACCTGTTTAAGGCACACCTGTGTCCACCTGTTTAAGGTGTACCTGTGCCCACCTGTTTAAAAACCACAAGTGGCACCTACTGGTCCACCACTTTGCTCCCTGGCGCTCTCATCACACAGCACCTCACCCCTCCTGTGGGGGCGGCCTCGCTCCCCTTTCTAGGAAACCCAAAGTATTTTGTCCCCCACCGCCCCCACCCCCTGCGGATGGACCCTTAAGCTGTTCCCAGAGCCTGCTATTCCCAGCAATGCCGCAGTGAGCCTGCACATGTGTGCAAGCATCTCCGCAGGAAACCCCCAGAAGTGGAAGCTCGGGATCAAAGGGGCGTGCATTTGACATTCCGAGGAGGGCTGCTTTGCGGGTTGCTCTGACCGCCTCCTGCAGCCCGCCCCCGCCCTCCCAGGCGAGGAGCCTGCCCCACTACCGCCACCTGCTGTCCACACGGGGAGGCGCAGCCCTCCTATACGCAGCGCCCGGCTCACTGCACAATGCCGGCAGGTGCCCCATCTGCATCTACACAGACTCTCCTGGAGCATCTACATAGAGGAAAGGGTCATGGAGAATACCAATCCTTCCTGGAGAAGCAATTAGTGCTGGGATGTTTATTGAGCGCCTTCTATATGCCAGATGATTGACATACAAGATTTTGCAATCAGACAGATCAAGTTTCCCTCTTGCTAGTTCTGCCACCTGCCATGTGTGTCTTTGACAAATGACTTCACCTCTCTGAGCCTCAGTTTCCTCATCTACAAAGTGGGGATAATAACATTAACCTTCAGACACTGACAGCAGGTGTTCTAGTTTGCTAGCTGCCGGAATGCAATATACCAGAAACAGAACGGCTTTTAAGAAGGGGAATTTAATAAGTTGCTAGTAGATAGTTCTAAGGGTGAGAAAATACCCCAGTTAAAGCAAGTCTATAGAAATGTCCAATCTAAGGCATCCAGGGAAAAATACCTTGGTTCAAGAAGGCCGAGGAAGTTCAGGATTTCTCTCTCAAATGGAAGGGCACATGGTGAACACAGAGTTTCTCTCTTATCTGGAAAGGCATGTGGTGAACACGGTTAGGGTTCCTCTCTCCTCTGGAAGGGCACATGGCGAACACAGCGACATCTGCTAGCTTTCTCTCCTGGCTTCCTGTTTCATGAAGCTCCCCAGGAGACATTTTCCTTCTTCATCTCCAAAGGTTGCTGGCTGGTGGACTCTGCTTCTTGTGACTATGTCATTCTGCTCTGCTCTCTCTGAATCTCTTTCATTCTCCAAAATGTTTCCTCTTTTATTGGACTCCAGAAACTTATCAAGACCCACCTAATCCAGCTTAACAACCACTCTTGATTAAATCACATCTCCAGGGGATGATCTAACTACAGTTTCAAACATACAGTATTGAATAGGGATTATTCTGCCTTTACAAAATGGGATTTTGATGAAAACATGGCTTTTCTAGAGGACATGTATCCTTTCAAACCTGCACAGCAGGGTTCAATAAAATTTTGAACTGCCTCCAAAAAGAGAAGGGTCACAGGAAATGCAAATACCTGGTGAAACACAAAAAGATGCTTTATCCCCACAGTAAGGAAAACCCACATCAAGCAGATGCTCTTTCTTGCCCATCAGATTGGAGTGATTTTAAAGAACTATGTTGTAGGAAAATGCAAATTAAAATACTTTACTACCCGCCTCTGCCTGTCAGACAAATGAAAAGACTGAGAACATGTGGTGGGGAAATGAGCAGACTCATTCCCTTTTCGTAGGCATTTGAGCTGCTCCAAGGTTTTGGAAATGATATGGCAATAGACAATAAAAATTGTAATGTGTATGCCCTTTGACCTGGCAAACCCACTTCCAGAAAATTGCCAGCGAGAAATAAAAGCAGGAGATGGTAGAACTGATACAAGTACTAAAATATACTACTGTAATAGCAAAGAAAAAACAAAAGCAAACAGTATCTATATCAGAGAATGGCTAACTCTAAACATTGGCACAGGCATGCCAATGCTTATATTTTTATGTTAATTTTATACAAAAGATGTCTGTATCTTTATGCTAATTTTATATCCTTCTACTTTGCATTCTTTTGTTGCTTGACTTAATTTTATCATTAACTTTCTGGGGTTTCTAATTATAGTTTCAGATCATTTGCAAATAGAGATAATTTCACTTCTTCTTTACCCATTCTTACATGGGTAATTGATTTCTCTTGTCTAATTGCATTGACTAGTACCTCTAGAAGATGTTTGCATTGGCAGAAAAGAATGTCCAGTTATATTGTTACGTTGAAAAAAAATAGCAAGTTTCAAATAATAAATAAAATACAATTCTTTTATATAAGCACACTGAGAACCACTCTAGAAATATATATTCACTTGTATTTGTGAAAATACACAAAATACTGCATAGGGCTGTATCTTAGTGTATTAATATTGGTTTCCACAGGGCACTATGGAAAGTTAGGCAGCTTCACCTCGGTGGAAGAGGGGGAACATTAGTATTATTTTTTACACCTCTGAATTGTTAGCCACAAGAATGTTTCTTTCATCATTTAAACAAAACTAATAATGTGTTTTTAGAAACATATAAATGAACAAAACGAGGTAATGACCCATTGGGAGCGCTGAATGCGCCAACGCTTAAGGCGGCGTCTGGCACTTGGTAAATGCTAAGCAAGTGGTGGTTTTTCTTATTATTATAAGCAATCTTAATAGCCACTGTTTGAGCTTCTTCTGCTGCTAAGATCCCACAGACCGGGTCGTTGAGCAGGTATGTCTCGGCTCGGGCCTCCTGGCTGGCCGGCAGCCTTGGGCGCTCCTTGGCTTTTCCTGCCCATGGCCACCTCTGCGGCCTCTTCTGTCTCCTCTTCTGGTTCTGTTGCCTGCCTTCCAGCTTCTGGCTGTCCCCTGGGGCTTCTTTCTCCAAGTCCAGTTTCCTTTGCCTCTAAGGACTTGAGCCTTGTTGGGCTGAGGCCCACCCTCCTTCCGTCCGGGCACCTGACCTGAAATGAAGCAGCTTCAAGGGTCCTGTTCACCGGTGGGTCCCCCCAGCGCGGGGTGGGGACCTGAGCATGCCTCTCGTGGGTATACGGCCCAATCGCCAGCGGCCGCCTCTAGGTAGGCCCGACTGGTACCCTGCTCATAGGTCATGGAGGCACAGAGGAAACACGGGCAGGAGGCGAAGCTGCTAAAATGGGGCCATCCGAGCCAGGTTTAACCTGAGCACTCCCCTCACCTGGCCCCTCCAGAGAAAGAATCTGGGCTGAAAGAGCAGCTTGCCAAGGCCACCTGCACGGAAGCAGCAGACGCCTCCCAAAGGAGGCCTAGGCTCCAGCGTCCAAGGCCAGGACACACGGAACCGGGGCCTGGGAACTGGCCGGTCTCTGCTCCCTCCCCGTGGACTTGTTCCCAGGGTGGTCCCCTGGAGACCCAGTGGCCCCAGTCCCTGACCCTGAGTCAGCAGGAGCCTCTCCCCAGCACCGAGTCCCCTCTGCAGCCACTGAGATGAATGAGGAGGGTTTTTACAGTCCCACATGGCAGGTTCCGAGTGGAGCCGTGGAGAGCAGGAAAGCCCTGAGGGACAGGCTAACCCTCCAGGATGACATCCATGCTCTGCAGTCCAGGGTGGACACCCAGGAGGAGCCCCACAGATACGCGCAAGTTTCTCCCGACAACCTAATTCATAACAGCCCGATTCACGACAGCCCCGATCTGGGAACTGCCCAAATGCCCATCAACTGGCGAGTGGATAAATCATGATGGTAAGTGACCCTAACGCACCACCACGCAGCAATGAAGAAAAACACACTGACACGCTCAGCCACGTGGGTGAGTTCACAGGCACGACACTGAGTGACAAAAGCCAGACACGAAAGGGCACATCCTGTACCGTTTCATTGATAGCAAGTTCATGGCCAGGCAGAACTAACCTGAGGCTACAGAAATCAGTGCAGCAGGACCCCCGGGAAAAGGCACTACATGTTTATATCCAGATCTGGCCTGTGCACTAAAGATATGTCTACTTCCCTGTGTGTAAATTCTATCTCAGTTAGAAAAAAAAGAAGAAAACTATTAAACGTAGAAAGCAGTGAAAATAAAACACAACCATGTGTGTGTGTGTGGATCTGTATCTGTTTAGAGAAAGCTCTGCCAGGATACACTCCAAATTGGTCATAGTGATTATCTTTGTGGAGGGGAGTGGGAGTTTGGGAGAGGGTGGAGAAGAACTTCTATAATTCTCTCAATATTATTCTCTATGGATTGAAATTTTTATAATGAATTTATAAAAATTTACACTACTTACACATTTTCTAAAAAGAACTAAACTCTAAAACAAGAAAAGGAACAAGATAAAAGATTCCCAGGCCCCATCCCCAATGTGCTAAATGAGAATTCCTCCCAGGAACTCTAGCTCTGGACCAGGTCTTGCCTCCCCAGCACCATACTCTTGCATACCTCCAGTGACGGGGATCTTACCACCTCACAGGGCATTGGAATGTTGCCCCTGGCTCCTTCATTTGTGCTCGGGCTCTCTGGCTCCTTCTGCCAGCATCCCCTCCCTGCCCCACTGGGCCTTGAGCTTACCTGCTGACAGGGAGCCGCGGGCCAGTCTGGGGAGCAGCAAGTCGAGCTGGCGGAAGGTCTGGAAGATGTCGGCCGAGTGTGCGCGGTCCCGGGCCTGGCTCTGAGGGGTGCTGGGCAGGGCCTCCACTCCGTACAGGGTCAGGTAACCAGCTCTGAGGGCAGCAAACGGCACGTCAGGGCTCCAGCTCGGACAGTCCGCTCAGCCAACCCCGTCCCGGCAGCCCACTGGCTTCTCTTCACCCACATGCCTGATGACGAGCACCCACTGTATGCAGGTCCTTGGCTGGGCGTGGGGGGCAGCAGGGGACAGAACGGACAGAAGTTCCTCTCCAGTCCAGCGAGGTGGCCAAGTGACAAGGGAAACGGGTAAGCATGCACCGTGTCAGGTGGCCCAGGGGTGTGGATGAGAAGTGGAAGCCAGATGGGAGAGTGGGGGTGGTGCCGTGTGGAATGAGGGGAGGAGGAGGGGCTGGGGAGGGGATCCCAGGCAAGGGAGCAGCAAGTGCAAACATCCCGAGGCCGGGCGGAGACAGCAGTACTGGGGAGCAGAGCCTGGTAAGGCTGGGGCAGAGTGAGGAGGGGAGAGGGGTAAGAGGCAGGGGCAGATCAGGAGAAGGGGCACCTGCCCTCTGGAGAGGGACTCAGTGCAGGCTTCCCGGAGGAGGCAGGGTAAGCACCGAACCCCGCAGGGTGAGCAGGGGGAAGAGGGAAAAGGTGCAACA
>PVIY010047008.1:0-18118 GCA_004026745.1 Myrmecophaga tridactyla
TGGAATCAGCTGTGGATGCAGCTGACGTGATCATGACCTAATCCTATGAAATGTCCTCATTGCAACAAACAGACCAGCGCTTGCCCAATCAGATAAACAGGGACCACAACTTGGCCAAGTTGACACGTGTCCCTAACCATGACAGCCACCATCACCAAGTAATGGAAAGAGCGAAAAGCATTAATATCAGAAGGACTGTGACAGTGACACAACATCATGAATGTAATACCATTGAAAGGTGCACTTAAAAATGGGTGAAATGGAAAAAATCTTTTTAAAAAAAAAGATCAAAGGAGAAGGTAGAGTTATAAAAGAGAAGATAGAATTAAACAAATGATTATGACTCCTGAATCACTATATTGATATTTCCTTTAGTCTCCAGTGCCTTAGAGCAGCTAGAAGGAAAAATCTAAAATTGTGGAACTGTAACCCACATCAAACTCTGAAATCTGTTCTATAACTAATTGTTGTGGTGCGCTTTGAAATTTATTGCTTTTTTCTATACATGTTATTCTTCATGATAAAAAAAATTAAAACAAGTGGTTGAAATGGGAAATTATACCTTATATATGTCACCACGAAAAGAAAATCAGAAGGATTTCTGAAGACAGACTCCACCAACTACTAGTTGAATTAATATTTCAGTTTTCTCTTGTAAGTTGCATGTTTAGTTCACATGGTCATTGGAAAATTAAATTAGAAAATACAGGTAATACATCCAGTACAAAACGTGAAAGACAGAAACCAGAGCAGTGGCCAGACAACCCAGATGATAAATACCATTATCATCTTCAGCAATAACTGACAACTCCTACAATGTAGTCATCATTTAAGTATTCAAGGGCTTTCAAAGCCAAAGCAGGTAGGCCCAATATACTCATGCAGAGACAAGACTATCATAAGAAGCAGCAGAAGCTACCAGCCAAATGAAGGGGTGTAGTAGAAAAGCAAGAGAAGTTCAGTTGGAGGGAGTCATAAATATTAAATGGAATAGTTAAATTCAGGTGAACAGGGCCTGAATCGTGTACTGAAGGGAAGTTCAGATTTGAATATGCACAAAGAAACATGAAGATCATTGTAAGCAGAGACATAATTGTGGCATAAGCTAAAATACTGAAGTAGCAATGGGTAAAGTATTCACTTAGGAAACATGATTAGAAAGGCAAGTAGAGTCCAAACTTGGCAAGCTTTGAACATCAGAATAAGCAGCTCAAGCTTATGCAAGAGTTGCTGGGGAGGCACTGAACATTTCCTCAGCAGCAGAGCAATATATATACATATGCAGGAGCATCTGAAGGTAGGGTCAGGAAGAGAGACAAGGAGACAGCAGTTTTCACCTAAATGGTGGCTGAGGGTCAGTGTGCTATACAATAGAGTTGAAACAGGAGCGCCTCACACACAGTACAGAGCAGGTATTTAATATTTGTCCACTGAATGAGAAAAAGAATAAGAGTGACAGTGCAGGCCTTGTCAGCATTGCACAGACCTTATGTGGTATCACCAGGGAACATGGGTTGGGGAGGGCCTGGAGCCAGGAGGACGCAAACCTTTAGCAAGGTTGAATCTGTGGTCATTAAAAGCAGGGTAAAGTGGCCTGATGCAGGTTTATAAGTAGGGTTTAAAGTCCTGGTAGTGCACACAGCAGGCTGAGGCCTGCGCAAGTATCAGCCAGGCAGGCCCAAAGGAAATCCAAGGCTGAAAATGGGAGGGACATTTAAAAGTGCCATGAGAAAGATGATTTGATCTAACAAGAAAAAATTATACTTATGAGTTGCTCAGTCTTTCCTTATAATCTCAGTATCTCAAGTGATTCTTTCAGGTATAAAATACAAGGTCTATGCTGATAGATTCTTACCCCCTAAGGGCCTATATCTTCGTCTTTTCAGAACCCTCCTCTCCATTCACTTTCTGCTATAGGTGGGTGTAAAAATCCAAACGGCTTCAGCATTTGATGCCTCACTGGGTGAAGGCTGAGTTCCAAGGAGGGTTTAGCCTTATCAGATAACTATGGCTTCTTCATTCACACTGGGGTGTAGCAGCAAACAAGGGAAGCCCAGCCCATGATTTTATGGAGTTCACATTCTAGTGTCAGGGTGGGGAAAAGGACACATCATAAAAATTAGGCAAACAAATGAAAGATAATTTCAAAGAAAAAAGGAGATTTCTTTAAAAAAAGGCAAAAACTATCAAAGTGACATGCAATACAGCAACAGGACAGGGCTGGAAAAGGCTACTTTGGATTGAGTAATCAAGGAAGATGAAACCTGAGTTGAGAGCTGAGAAAATAAAGGAGCTGTGGGGACAAAGAGCAAAAGGGAGCTTGTTTCGTATTCCTTGAAAAAGAAAAAAAAAAAAATCAATGTTGAAAGCAATCAAACAGGAGGAGGGTAGCACAGGATAAGCATGTATTATATGCCAGGCACTATGCTCATGGTTTGGGCATTCATTATCTCCCTAATCCTCAAGAGTTCTTCAAGTTATTCATTATTGTTCCCATCTGGTGGATGAAGAAACAGGTTCATGAAAGTTGAGTAGGTTGCTCAAGGTAAATGGATAATAAATGGCTCTTGAGGCCAGGTAAAAGTATTGGACCAAAAGGTCAGAAGGCAGCTTGGTAAGAAGACAAACCAGCGAGTGCTATCTCAGGCCTGTAGCTGTGAGTGATGACGAATGCACTAGGGGGGCAGTGGAATGAGCAAAAGAAAAGCAGAAATGAGAGCGATACCATACAGTAGTAGTGGTTAAGACATAGGTATAATAACAGGACATGGGCAGCATGAGCCTGCAAGCCAGACAGCACTGTAGACACAGAAACAGAAAGTTCCAAAGAGGGGCTTGTTTTGAATCAAGAGCGTATTTGGTTTTAGATCATTTGAGCTGATGGGGTGCAGGGAGTGGGGTCGGTAGGCAGGAAACAGCTGTGTGGAGAAGCCCCGACAGGTGGGTGGAAATATGAAAATGAAATGCAGAAGCAAGGCTGAGCCTGAAGATGGGGATTAGGGGGTCACTAGGCCATATGGTATTTCAGCAGGCATTTCCACGTTTTTCTAGACAAGAGAGTTATATCCATGTTTGCTACAAAAGCAAACTGACATCTAACCAATCTTCAGGAAACATGCAAGAATTCTCTCTGCCATCCATCCCCATGACTAGCCCAGAGATACACACACACAGAGATTATTTTTTAAGTTAATGGCCCTACTACATAGATATACCCACAGCAAAATGACATGTTATTTCAATTCAAATGCTCAGAGTTAAACTGCTATGAAATCATGCAGGTTTTGATTTTTTAATGTTATTCAATTGATGTCATTAAAACAGAGGAATTAGACTTGTAATTATTCCCTTATGAATTCTGCTGTCTGTCTCAAAAAAAGAAGAGCACTCATTTCTGTCCCCAAACCAACTTATTTGGGGAGAAATTAGATGGATTAAAGACCGTAAAAAATAAGTTTCAACATGCATGTGGGAAGAAGGTAGAAAATGCATGTCAATAGTGAATAATGCCCTGCCACGCACAGTGGGCTGTGCCTTCCATGTGGATGTACAGCCGTCTGGCTGATGCAGCAGTGAGGATAAATCCTTTCTCTCCTGTTTTAGAGTGAGAGCCATGCTTAACACTCTAGCACTTCATTACCATGATAATGTGTGACGATTATTTCATGTAGGGAGGACTGTCCATATATTTTTTAAGTCACTATCCATTAGAGCTAGAATGTAGGGACATAATTTCTGAAAAGAAACCCAAATGCTAAGGCAAAAATGTATTAATAAATAAACGATAAGGTGCTCAGGAGCCCCCCGCCCCCCTTTTTCCCACCCTTCTAACTTACAGATTTAGCAGGTCAATCATCATTCTTCATGTGATCATTAGAGAGAAGAGAATCTGATTTCTGGACCCATAAGCAAATCTTGACATTAAGTCTACCAGAAAAAAAAAAAAAAAAACCACACTAAATGCCAGGATATTAGAGTATGTGATTTGTTGACAAAAGCAATGGACTTGGGGTTAGAAAATCTTATTTCAATTTGACTTTCTTTCATTCTCTGGTTCTGTAATCTTCAGTGAGTCAATTAACCTAATCTCAATGGAGGCTATCATCACGATAAAATTTTTGGTTGTGTTTTGAGAAACTTAATAGATTTGTATTTATGTTAAAATTCATGTGGAAAAATAGAATTTTACAGATATCTAAGTCCCCTTTGAGGGGTACAAGGATAGTTCAGTGATGGAATTCTCGCCTACCATGCAGGAGACCTGGGTTCGATTCCAGGCCCATGCACTTCCCCAATAAACAAACAAGTAAAACAACAAACAAAAACCAAACAAATAAACAAAAATTCAACAAATGGTGCTACAATAATGGGATACTCACATGGAAAAATAATGAAATGTGACCCTCTCATACAGCATACAAGAAAAAAAAAAAAGACAGCCACTATGCTTTGAAAAGCAAGAACAATATGGGGGACTTTTTCTGCCAGGTATTAAAATATACTACAAATATCAAGTAATAAAACAACATTAACTTTGGCTAAAGAACAAAGAGTTGAATAGAACACATTAAAGAACTCAAAGGTGGCACAACTTGTTGAGAAAACAAAATCACCATATGATAAAAATAAAACTGGATAATCCAACCTACCATCACATACACATATGGACTCCAGATGGATAAAGTACCAAGTATGAGAAATAAAGCTTTAAAGTTAATATAGTAGATAATTCAAGCAAATTTTTATGACATAGGGATAGGGAATAATTTATGTCACAAAGCCCCAAAAGTAAAATATTGAAGAAATTGATTAAATAAAAATTAAAGACTTTTATTCAGTAAAAGAACATAATAGACAAAGTTAATAGAAAAATGACAGAGTAGGAGAATAATTGTAATGTTTAAAACCGGTTCTGGACTATCTAGAAAACATATATAACTCTCAAAAACCAACAGGAAACCTTCACCAGAAAAAAAAAAAAACTGCAATGAATTTCAAGGGGGATTTAAAAGAAGAGATAAAGCCAAAAGACAACAAGCACAGGAAGAGATGACTGAACTCATCCGTAATCAGATAAAAGCAAAGTAAAATCAAAAGATGTCATTTTATACCCATCAGACAGGAACTGGGAAAACTGCAATGCCAAATAATACTAAGTACTGGAGGAAATGTGGGTATATAGACTCTCACACTGCTGGTGGGGTGCTGACTGATGAACCATCTGGAGAGCAACCCGGGAATTCTCAGTGAATTGACACTATATACATAAGTTCTCTACCCAACAATTCTACTGTAAGTTTAGATTTCAAAAAAATTCCCCTTGGTGTTTCAATACAAGTCCAACACAGGGCATGTCAGAGGCTGTTCATGCAGCATTGTCTGTGCTTCTCCATCTCACCTCAGCACAGACAATGCTGCAATGAACAGCCTCTGACATGCCCCTTGCTGGAGAAGCACGGGTGTCTAACTCTGGGATGGATTATGAGTAAAGCCTATTCTTCGGCACACTGCGACATATGACAAGCTGTAGGACATGATGGATTGGAGATGTGTACAAAGCAGTCCCCATGGACCTTAAAACAAAATGCTAAGTGGAGAAATTAAGAAACAGAATGGATTATATAACTCAGTATCATTTCCATAAGTTAAAATGAAAGTACACTTGTATGTTAAGAATGTTCATGTTTGTATGTTGTTTTGGTGTGATAACAAAAAATTAAAATAAATGAAGCTACAATAAATTCAAAACATGAAACACTGCATATGTTTTAAGGAAACATTCAGTAACGAATGCATACACACTGAATGGCTGGGTTCTTGGACAACTATGAAGGAAGACAGAGGGGAATGTGTGTCTGTCAGCAAGTGTGCTGTCATAAATGAGAGTTTGGTTAATGGAATCTTCCACATCCAAGGCCTCCACCCCACCTTTCCCCACCTCCAAAAAGGAAGAAATAGCTCCATCTGCGTCCTCATCTGTATCCTCATCTTTATACTTTATGCATTGGTTGATGTCTTCACCTTTCACACTTTTACCATCCAGATTTCAATATTTCACTTTTATATGGATATTGATCAGTAAAGTTTGGTATTTACAGTCATTTTGAAAGACCTGGAACTACGACTATATAACAAAATGATACCTCAGCTTTGAAAACAAAGCATAAATGTTTTCCCCTGCTTCCACCAGCCCCACAAATACATCTCCATCCCCCAGGAATGCAAACAGATAAAAGCAGGATAAAGAGTGGGGTGAGGGCAACTCGTAGATAAGAAATCATTGAATTCTTTTCAATTATTTCCTTTGGCATAATTTAATTTAACGTCGAGTTAAATGCGCTTTAATACTTTTAACTACTTCAAAGTCATTTACTAAAATGTTCAATTTGCTTTATCAAATATTTATTAAATTCCTATTTTAAGCATAGTTCTTGCCATATAGGAATTTCAGGTTAAGAAAGTGCAAAAGCAGAGATACAAACCTGACCATCTGATACAATGAGTCAGGGCTTTAGCAAGAAGCACAACTCTGGGGACATAAATGGAGGGAAACCAGGCAGCTTGAGGGAGGGAGGAAGGATGTGTGGGCTGCAGTAAGCTTTAAAGGATGAATGAGATGTAGCAGGTTAAAGAGAGGTATCCAGATAGTTATCTCAGGAAAATAAACGTGGAGAAAGGAGAAGACATCACCATGTCACCCAAAGGGAATACAAGCCAAGAACTGCCAGGTCTGCCGACAGCCAGCCACAGTCTTCAGGAAGAAAGCATGACTTTGCTGACCCCTCAAATTTGGATGTTTAGCCTCAAAACCACCCTTTGAACTCTCTACCAGATGATGCTATAAAAAATGGTTTAGTTCAGACAAAAGCTTTAAACAACCAGAAGAACTGACAGAAATACCTTTCTCAAAGCTCCAGAAAGCAAGAGTGCAGTAATAGCGTGTGCACTGATTGAAGGGAAAGACTACTTAAGGCCAGAGGGATCTCAGGTGGCCTGAGTGGCCCCTTCCTCACCCTCACTGGCCCACGAGCTGTGTGCACTCCCGGCCCTGGTTTGGAGGGAACAGCGCTTCCCTTGTTGCATACGCTGGAAACATGTATGTCTGGCCAAATGGGGGTGGCCTGAGGAACTCGCTACCCCAGAATTCGTTCTGCATATCAAAATTAAGTTCCACAGAACTATCTTGCAGAGCACCACGGGAGAAGAGTCAAGTCGTGCTGCCTGGGACAAGAGAGTGCTGGCTGTCAGACTAAGTGTAATGCCTAGAACATGAGGACAATATTTCCTAGGGCAGAGCAGACATTTGGAATTACGTAAAGCTGGGGGGGGGGGTGGTTCTTAGCGTCACACGCATATGTCCAAGACAAGTGGTATGGGCAAAAAAGTATCCGGGAGGCCCACAGAAGCCCCGACACTTTGGCCTGGAGCTTATCGGTCAACTCGTTTCATGGATAAGCTCTGTCAGTCAGCATACAGGCCCATCTGCACACACTGGGAAAAGTATTTTCTTTTTTTCCTCCTTTTTTATTTTTCCCATTAGTTCCTCGCATTCAAGAAAAGCTTTCTCATAACAGTAGCCGGATAGATATTTCCGATAATAACACATTAAAATATCAAAATGTCAAGGTTTCAACAAAAGCCTACAAAACATAAAAAGAAGGAGATGACAAGTGCCCAGGCAATGGAGAGCATTAAAGCATCAGAAATCACCAATAAGAAGGACTATCCTGGGACATAACAGACAAAGACTTTTTAAAAATGGTTCAAAATATGCTCAAAGAGCTAAAGGAAAGCATGGATAAAGAACTAAAGGAAATCAGGAAAATAACAGGCAAACATAGAGAATATCAACAGAGTGATAGAATTATGAAAAGTAGCCACACAGAGCAGAAGTCCATGGAAACAGAAATTAAAAATTCCCTAGAGGGTTCAACAGCAGACTGGAGCTGGGAGAAGAAGGAATCTGAGAACTTAAAAATAAGACCATTGAAATCATCCAGTCTGAGGACAAGAAAGAAGAAATAATGAAAAAAGTCTGAGGAACCTGCGAGACACCATCAAGTATATCAATATCTGCATTATGGGATTCCCAGAAGGAGAATAAAAAGAGAAAGGGGCAGAGAATATTCAAAGTACTAACAGTTGGATACTTTTCAAATTTAACAAATGACATGAACATACATATCCACAACTCTTAAAAAAAACTCCGAACAGAACCATGTCACAGCTTAGTGTAATCAAACTGCAAATTGCAAAAGATAAAGAGAGAATTCTGAAAGTCCAAAGAGAGAAGCAATGAATCACATACAAGACGCCTCAATAAGATTACGTGCCAATTTTTCTCAGCAGAAACCATGGAAACAAAAAGGCAGTGAGATGACATATTTAAATGCTTAAATGAAATAAAATAAAATGTTAACCAAGAATTCTATATTCAAAAGAACCTGTCTTTCAAAAATGAGAGAGCTCAATAATGGGGTGGGGGTAAGAGGTATGAGGGGGGTATTTGGGTTTTGCCTTTTTTTTTTTAGCTATTTTTTTGTTTTTCTTTTTGGAGTAATGAAAAAGGTCTAAAATTGAGTGTGATGATGATTACTTAATAGGTGATGATGCTGTAAGACATTGATTGTATACTTCGGATGGATTATATGGTATGTGAATATATCTCAATGAAATTGGCAGTTTACAAAATGAGAGAAAAAGCAAAAGCTGAGGGAGTTTGTCAGCACTAGACCAGTTCACAAGAGATGCTAAAAGAAGCTCTCCTGGTTGAAAAGAAAGGACAGTAGGTAATAGATGAGAGCAACATGAAGAAATAAAGATTTCCAGTGAGGGTAATGACATTGGTAGATACAAATGCCAGTGCTATTGTATTTTTGGTTTGTAACTCTACTTTTTTATTACAGAATCTAAAAGACAAATGTATCAAATGTAACAGACTCAATGTATAAACATGAAATTTGCAACAAGAACTTTGTAATGCAGAGGGACAGAGGGGTATAGGGACATAGTCTGTGTATAATATTGAAGTTAAGTTTGTATCAAAGCAAAAGAAAACAGTTAAATTTAAGCTCCAAGGTAATTATAAAGAAAATACTGAAGAATATGCAAACTCATAGAAACAGAAATTAAATACAGGTTGCCAAGTAGAAGGCTCAAGAGGAGTGGAGAGTTAATCCAAAATGGGTGTAGGATTTCTAGTTGGGGAGATGGGAAAGTTTTAGTAATGGAAGTTGATGAAGGTACCAAACTATTGTAAATGCAATTTAATCCTATTGAATGATATGCTTGAGAGTGGTTGAAATGGGAAGGTTTATGTTGTAAATACGTTCCCACAAGTTAAATAATAATAATAATAATAAAGCAGTTACAGAAATGAATATCCTTGTTCTTACAGAAATGTACATGGTGGTATTAAGTGTTCAGGTATCATAATGTATCAGAAAATGGGTTGATAAATAGACAGATGGACAGATGGATAGGTAGATAGAGAATGATATGGCAAAATGTTAAAATTGTTGAACCTGGGTAACTGGGATGGGGTAAATAGGGGTGTGTTGGATCTCTCTGTACAGGGTTTGGATTATTTTTGTAGCTGTACTATAAGTTTGAAAGTATTGCAAAATAGTATTTTTTTTTTAAAGAAAAAGAAAATTAAAGGGGACAGGTCTCAGTAACTCAGGAGGTGAGAGGAACTGTAGCGCCCAGCAGCCTAGCATCAAAAAAGCTCTCAGCATCCCATACATGTCCACCCTGCCACCAAGGTGCCCAAGGAGAGACCAGCTTGCTGGCTGAACCTGCTCCTGCAAAAGCAGAAACAAAGTCAAAGTGGCAGCAGGAAAGGATAAATCTTCCCATTAAAAAATGGAAGCAAAATGGAAAAGGGGAGCAAGAGAAAAACAGGCCCAAGTAGCTAACCAAGAAACTAAAGATTTACACGCAGAAAATATAGAAACTAAAATGAAGAGAGTCCAGCTTCTGACGAAGCCGAGGGAAAGAAGTCAAGTATGATTAATATCTTATTTCAAGACTTATCAGCGGTACCAGTATTCCCATTCTTATACAACTCAGAGGAATATTTTTATCAGTTACTTTGCAAATGCAAGTTTTTTAGTAGATCTAGAAGCAGAATTTTTAAGGAGGAGATTGGGATCCCACATTATCCCATTTTTTAAGTATAAATGCATTTTTAAAGAGGTAAAATCATTAGCTGTTATTACCTATTATTATTTTTTTGTACAACCAGAAAATAATGGGATATTGAATTACAGAAGGCTTTGACTGACTTGGATGTCAGTTTAACATCCCATAGTTTGGGGGCAGTTTTTATATCCTATAATGCAATGCATACTAAATGCTAATTTAGTCAGAGTCAAGCATTTCACGTTTTAAACATTTTAAATTACTTCTATTCCCATATTTTTTAGCAGAATTGTTTGTTAAAGAAATGTGCTTCCTGATCTTGGCTCTCCCTGACAGAACTGTGTGTACTCTGTAAAATCTTTGGTTGTGGTCACCCAGTTTTCCTCATAGCTTTATCTATGCTGTGAGAAGTTAGAAACTGGAGTTTGTCGTGTATATGATATTAAATTATGAATTAGCGGGGCTCATGATGTAGCAGCTTATCAACATGTGAAGATACTGGTACTGATATCCTTTTAAGGAAAAGTTGACTCCAAATTTTAAGTTGGAAAGCTACTGGAATAACTTTAGGGCAGAATTACAACTACATGGCTTTTAGATATCTGGTATGTATATTCAGAAGCGTATATAAATTGTTCACAATATCTGTGCACTGATCATCAAAAAAACAATAAAATCTCAATTATGAAAGAATTTTTTTGAAGCATAAGGATTAAAAGAAGAAAAATTCGAAAGACACAAAATGGTAGCATTCTACATGGTTGATTATGACCTTCAGTCATAGTTAACATGCATAGAATTAGCCACCCCCATCCTCCATTATTTAAAGGCAAGTAACCATAGGAGACAACTTTAATCCAAGAACTCTGCTTTCCATATATAACACATTTAAATGTTTAGGGTCAGAAACAGAAATAAAATTAGTAGCTAAATTAGCACTCAAGTCAGTGTCTTCATTTCTCATATATATGGAACCTAAAGTCACCACTAATTTAGTAAACCTAAGACAAGTCCTAGAATTCAGGAAGTTCCATTATCCATGAACAGTGAAAGGCCACCTAGCCATATCAGATGTGATCTATCATACTGCAATGCTATTTAAATGTTAAAACATGGGTGGGCCACGGTGGCTCAGCAGGCAGAATTCTCGCCTGCCATACTGGAGACCTGGGTTCCATTCCCAGTGCCAGCCCATGCAAAAAAAGAAAAAAAAAAAAAAGTTAAAATACATGTTACCCTAGCGATAAAGCACAGAGAGCAAGTTTCCAGGCTGCAGACAAATTTGGCACCCAAAGTGTCATCTCATCCTGTCATCAGAGCCATGGCTTTCTTACAGTACCTGGAAATCAGCTGTGCCCTGAGGACAGCGTGGGATTTCTAAATGGAGAGCTGTGAGAGACTGGGCAATTGGAGAGGGGATAGAATGGAGGAAGCAGAGAGGATCAGGGGTTTGTTCAAGCTCAAAAAATGGTACAATAACAAGAATCCAGGCTTCCTAACTCCGGTTAAATGTTCTTTTCAAAAAGCCGAATTACAATAATGCTCTGTCTGTGAAACTCAAAACTATACCAAGACTGATTTTTCTCAAACTTTCATAGTGATACAAGAAATACAAGGAAGAAATGCATCCACCCAAAACCAATTCACATGGGCATGTATGGACCTACATAAGTACATATGCATCATCAAACAAAAGCTTTACAGAACCACACATATGATTTATTACATGCAATATACTCTATTTTCTATTTCCCCTCTTCTTTTTTTATTTCTGGCTGTTCTCCGCCCATTAACTTGATTTTATAAACTACCAATGGATTACAGTCCTCAATTTTAAAACACTGATCTAGGCAATAACAAGCGCATTATTGTGAGTTTCTGGGATGCTAATAATGGTGCCATGCAGACACTGACAAACAAGAAGCATGAACAAGAGCGCAAGCACAGAAAGCAGAACTGAAAAAGCGTCCCCTCTTGTTGTGCTGCCGTCTCTTAAAGACACGCGTCCACGGGGGATTGCAGCAGCCCAGGCCAGCACCTTACCGGGTGATTCCAACCTAAACAGCGGACAGTGACTTCTCACCCCTAGTTCAGTCCTGGGTTGGTGGACTAAAGCCAAAAACTAAACAGAAAATGCGATGCCACTTGCAAAAGCATAAGGGAATTTTTTTTTTAGTGAGTAATAGACTTTATTTTGGGGGGAAGTTTAAGGCTTACAGAAAAACAAGAAGACAAAACAGAGTTCCCATATCTCCCCTTCTGCCCACTTGGTTTCCCCATCACTAACCTCCTGCATGAATAGGATGGTGCATGTGCTGTAACTGCTGAACCAATATTCATACATTATTTGTCACTAAGGTCCATAGTTTGCATCAGGGCTCCCTCCTTGCACTGTCCAACTCTGTTGGGTCTGACAAATACCTGAGGTCGTGCATCCACCATTACAGGGTCACAAGGAATCGTTTCACTGCCCTGAAAACATGCTGCGCGCCTCCTGCTCATCCCTCTTCCCTTCCACCTGAGCCCCTCGCCACCACTAATCTTTTTTTCTTCCATTCATATTGTAGTAAAATATACATAACATACAATTCCCACTTTATCCATTTTTAAGTTTTCAATTCAGTGGCATCAATTACATTCACAGTCACAAAAAGGAATATTTTAACATTTCCTAAACATATGAGAATATATGTGGATATATAAGACTATGGATCCTTTCTTGGAAATAGAGAGCTGTAAAATATGAAGAGGGTTCAAATGCTAAAGACCTAAAATAATAAAACAAAAACCTGGAGACAACATAAAGCTAAGTTAGAATAGGAAGAGCAGCTGCATAAGAGACTAGAAACATCAGCCAGCAGTGCCCAATTTTCAACTCAATAACCAAAAATTAAAAGGAAACAACAATTTCTATTCCAAATTAACTGAATATTCTTTGTTAAGGGCAGTGCTATGTCCTACTTATACTGGAAGGTCTGACCAGAAAACACAGGCATTGGGCTAATGCCAAAGAGTTTTTAAGTATTTAAACAGGGTTTAGACATTTGTGGGCTAAGTGAGAGAAAAAGCACAATGAAGACTGGGCTGCAAAACTGTTTCTACCTTTGCAGCAGCATCCAAGAGGAGTGAGGAGAATGTGTGTACAGGTTTAGAATTAGAGCATCATTAACCCCATCCTGACAGCCATCGAGTCAGAAAAAATGGAGAGGCGCACACCACTGAAAACTGGTGCCTAGAGGGCAACTTTTGTATGGGGATACCCAGGCGCTGTTCAGTTCAGCTTGGGTTTGACCTAGACATCAGCTAGAGCTATAATCAACTACTTGTAAAACAGATTAAGTTAGGAGATGCATTATTAAAGCAAAAAAAAAAAAAAAAAAAACCTCAAAAGAATTACATTCCTTAGGACCCATATAACATGCACCTGAAAAAGAAATACAATTTCTCTCTGGGGAGAAGAGGCTTCTGGCCTATGAGGTAGGAAAAAAGGTGGAGAAGAGCTGGCTGTTGAGGTGAGGTAAAAGTGCAGGGAGTGAGAGAAGCAAATAGGGTATAATAGGTACAATCAAAAGAGATATGCATACAACTTGGCAGCTGAGCTCACTGCCTAACCCCTCTACATGGGACATGACTCCCAGTGGTGTAAATCTCCCTGGCAACGTGGGACAGGACTCCAGGGAATGAGCTGGGACTAGGCATCATGGGATTGAGAAAGCCTTTTTGACCAAAAGAGGGAAGGAAGAAATGAGACAAAGTGAAGTGTCAGTGGCTGAGAGATTTCAAACAGAGTTGAGAGGTTATCCTAGAAGTTATTCTTAGGCATTATATGGATAGCCCTTCTTAGTTTATGGTGTATTGGAGTGGCTAGAGGGAAGTACCTGAAACTGTAGAGCTGTGTTCCAGTAGCCTTGATTCTTGAGGACAATTGTATAAAGATATAACATTTACAATGTGACTTGTATGATTGTGAAAACCTTGTGTCTGATGATCCTTTTTTCCAGGGTATGGACAGATGAGTAAAAGAAAAAAAAAAGGGAAAAAATTTTAAAAATAGGGGGGATAGAGGGTAAGGAAAATTGGGTAGATTGAAATACTAGTGGTCAATGAGAAGGAGCGGTAAAGCATATGAGATGTAGGAGTTTTTTTCTTTTTCCTTATTACTTTTTCTGGAGTGATAGGAATATTCTAAAAATGATCACAGTGATGAATTCACAACTATGTGATGATATTGTGAGCTACCGTACACATTTAAGGACTATGTATGTGAAGATTTGTCAATAAAAATAAAAAGAATAATTTATTATTTATTGTCACAAATCCATAAAGTAGAAATTAATATACTTACTTTACATATAAGAAAACTAGATACTTAGAGATTAATTTGCGAAGTTCAGGCAATTAAGTGGGGAAAAATAAGTATTCAAACTGAGACCTCCATGACTCTGAGGTGGTTTGGAGCTGCAAGTACCCCAGGAACACAGGTTCTCACAGATAATCCATTCCTGTGGGCGTGAAGCCACCGCAAGTAGGGCCTTTCGATGAGGCTACTTCAGTTAAGGTGTGATCCAACTCAATCAGGTTGGGTTTTAATCCTATTATTGGAGTCCTTTACAAGCAGAATGAAACTAGAGTGAGCAAGCAAACAAAGGAGAAAGAGAGGGAGTGCTACAGGAAGCAAGAGGCTGGACGTGACAGAACCCGGAACAGAAGGGAAGGTCAGGAGATGCCTCCATGTGACTCGCCGGCAGCCAGCCCCAGCACGCCACTCTTGGGGAAGAAAGCATAAAGTCCTGATGACATCCTGACTTGGACTCTCTTTTAGCCTCAAAACCAAAGGCCCACACATGGCCATGAGTTTAACCCGATCTATTTCATGGCATTTGCTTGAGCACCCTAGGAAATGAAAACAGACAGCAAAGACTGTGCTCCTTCCATGGCCCTTTCCCCACCACACTTACATTCTCATGCTTAAAAGGTATCTACTGCACTATTCTCTGACCAAACTTCAATGGCAAAATTATGGTTTTAAGCACATTCACATGTTTAAGAAAAAAGAAACACTCAGCATTCACTCCTGGTTCCTGTTTGAACTTAAAGCTTGTTATTGAAGTTGAAGAAAAATCCTTAGAAGTATGGAAGAAATTTAAGTGTTATTCTAAGTAACAATATGTGTGTTCTCAAGTAGGAAACAGGAGAACAGCATCTGCCAAATTCACTTAGGCCTCATCTGATACTATCTCACTGATGTGGGTCCAACTTACATTTGTTTCTCTCTTTCCCTCCCCCATTTCCTCTTCATTCCAAAAGCAGACCACAATCCCAGCAAAGAAGCTGGACAGGATTTCCAAGAAATACACTGAAAACACTGTCAAAAAAGTGAATGGCTATCTAGTCTAAGCATCTTCTTATTTCAATTAAGAAAAATCTAAAGAGCTAAAACAACTCTTCATGGGACATAAATAGCAGCAAACAAAATCTAAATATTGATTATAAGACAATGAGATTTTCAGTACATATGCTAAAAAGAACTAATTAAGGACGCCTTATATTCTATACTTGTGCAGAGGATAACGTAAGTTAAGATGAGTCAACTTCCAAGCTGGATATACTTTTTAATTCAGACTTATTTTTTAAGTCTCTAGATTATGTTTAATTCTACTTCCAGCTCTTGTTCCCCAGCACTGATGGGGAACTGTCAACTCTGATGCTAATAAATCTCAGACTTCAGATACTTCTAACTAAACACCATCAAAATCAAGCATTATTTTTGAAGGTACACAAATTTCACGACACTGTCTTTGATTTCTACATTTGGAATGTTTTTAACCTAGTAATGTCATTGACACTATTTTTAAAAGAAACAGTCAGTTTCCAATCAGCTACGCCTTTGAAAGTCAAAGTAAAAATGGCCAATTGATTTATATTTTAAAAGTCATCTAAGTGTTTTCCCTTATGAAGATTTGTGAGGTATTCCTATTTCTTTCCTTGTGATTTCTTTTTTTTGTTTGTTTTTTTTTTAATTTGCATATGGGCAGGAGGCACCAGGGATCGAACTCCAGACCTCCAGCACGGCAGGTCGGAGCTCCACCCGCTGAGCCACGGCAGCCGCCCTCCTTGTGACTTCTTGTTAAATTAAGGCACAGAACTATATTAGTATAATAGCCAAAGAAAAAAAATAATTTTTAAAAAGCCAAACACAGGTGAAAAAATCTTGCCTCTCCCCTGACAATTAGGTGACAGTTAATGAATAATGCTAATGACTACTTCCCTTCTTAGGTTCAAGAGGTTCAGGTGATAATACTGTGATGTCTAATATACAAGCTCCTTCCACCTCCCACCCCACTCAAAATAAATAAGCAAACAAACAAATGAAGGTCAAAGATGTGACTAAGAAACTGTACCAGGCACTGCCGCTTAGCCCTTGGAGATACCACAGGAAATGATATATATTCGTGCCCTCCCTAAGGGGATCACACTTCGATGGAAGAGACAAAGTTAACAGACAATTAGAATTCAGCATGATGAGGGCTGCTACAACGATAATCACAGGTGCTACTGAAATATACAGAGGGACTTTTAACACAGTCCTGGACCAGGAAATATTGGGGATGCTTGGAAGAGTTTCGCAGAGGAAGCGATGCCCAAAAGAAACTTCAAGGTAAGTAACAATATGACACCTGCTAGGATGACTATAATAAAAAAGACTGAAAATAACAAGTGTTGACAAGGATGTGGAGAAATCGGAAGCCCCATACATTGCTGGTGGGAATGTATAAAGCGTAGCTATTTGGAAAGATAGCTTGGCAGTTCCTCAAAATGTTAAACCTAGAGTTATGTAACCCAGCTATCCCACTCCTAAATATGTATCCAAGAAATTGAAAACTTATGTCCCACAAAAACTTGTACATAAAAGCTTGTGCTTATTCACAGCAGCAGAATTCATAATAGACAAAAAATGGAAACAATCCAAATGTCCATCAATTGATGAATGGATAAACAAAATATGTTAAATTTTAAAGTGGAATATTATTAAGCCACAAGAAAGGAAAGAAATACTGATACATCCTACAACATGAATGAATCTTGAAAACCTTATGCTAAGTTAAAGAAGCCAGACACAAAAGGCCACATATCATATGATACCATTTGTAGGAAATGCCCAGAATAGGTAAATCCAGAGAGTAGACTAATGATTGCCAGGGACTTAAGGGAGGAACTGGTAAAGGGAACAGGTTTATTTCTACAGTGATAAAAATGTTATAGAATTAGGTAGAGGTGGTAGCTGCAAAACTTAGTGACTATACTAAAAACCACTCAATTCCATACTTTAAACTAGTGAACTTTACATTTGTGAATTATAAGTCTATTTTTTAAAGTAAAAAAAAAGAAAGAAGTAAGAGTGAGCAGGTGAAAAGAGAGAATTATAAGGTTGTGAAGAAGAAAAAAAAGTAAGCGCTGTCACAAAACCTAGATGAAAAAGAGAAGGGGGAAACTGATGTGGATTCCTGAGGTGGAAGGAGAAGGTATGTTCCAGAGTGTGAGAAGAAGAGTATTGAGTGAGAATGAGCTAGGAACCCACCTTCCTTTAGTGGCAAAGGCACAGAAAGGAGTGCAGGTTAACTCCCTAGGCATAGAGACAGAAGTTGAGAGAGTTCATGTGTAAAGTATCTGTTCTGATGACAAGGTAAGAGTCAAGAGGGTGGGTGTGATGGATTGAACTGTGCAACCCAGTTTGGACACATTTTGGTCTTGGTCTGCAATCTTTTTTTTTTTTTTAACTTTTTATTAATTAAAAAACTTAACAAAAGAACATTAATATATCATTCCATTCTACATATACAATCAGTAATTCTTAATATTATCATATAGTTGCATATTCATCATTTTTTAGAACATTTGCATCGATTCAGAGAAAGAAACAAAGAGACATCAGAAAAAGAGATAAAACAATAATAGAGAAAAAAAGATTATACAT
>PVIY010047009.1:0-18122 GCA_004026745.1 Myrmecophaga tridactyla
AAGTGTGAAAGATGCTTGGTGCTAATGTTACCAAATACACAACACTTTTAAGCATACTTTAGAGACAGATGGGGAAGCCCTTTATGATAAACGAGTGTACTTGAATTCATTACTGTAGTACTTATAATTAAAAATGTCTCCTTTGCAATTTCAGTATTTTTATAGGATACGAGAGACCAAGCTTGGGAACAGGAAGGCTGAGGGTGGAGAAAGGAGCAAGGGAGAGGAATTTTGAAGACAGGGATGAGCCTGGGAGGAAATGAAATGTTTACTTTCACAGCCCACCCATTTGTTTACCTTGGTGAAGCCTCAAAACTTGTAGATTAGCCATTCACTCTGTATTCAAATAAACTGTTTGAGGATTTGAGGCACCAGCGGGATAAACTTCTCAGCCGGCCAATCACGTTATTTGAAGAGGCCAGACTGCGTCAGTGGCCAGCCAAACACTACCACCTAACCCGGGGGCTCAGCCTTTGTTTATTTGAGTCTATGTTTCTTGGGTCTATGTTTTTAATCCAAAGTAGCATATATTCATAAACAGTCCTAGAAGTGGAGCTATAAAGGCCACTGTGGCATGTTCGTCTGCCTGGTAATGCCCCTGGTAAGCCTGTCTATATCTTATACACATATATGGCACATTTCCTTTGTGTTAACGTAGCCTAATTTGGGGTTTTCATACCAGTGGAATAGATTCACGATTACTTCCCTTGGAATAGTTCAGGTGGAGCACGGCTGTGTCAGAGCTTTCTGCATTCACCCGTGAGATGTCCTGGAAAAGCAAAGGGTGATGTTTGGGGGTATCTTCGATTTTAGTGCCTGGAGCTCAGAGCGTAATCGTGGGACCCAGTAAAGTTAGCCCACTTCTCACCCCACTCCCCACCTCTTTTTTCAACCCATTCTAAAGTCTGATAAGAGTTGGGACAGTAGACTTTAAAGTTCCTTTAGTTGAGCATTTTAGCTCAGCAGAGGCAGAAGGACATTATATAGACAAAAGAGAAGTAAAGGGAAGCACGTTTGTTGGTGCTTCCTACATGTTTGCATAACAAGAGCAGACCCTGGTTCCTTAATATATTCTGCACTGACCCATCTTTGGCTTCAGGCCAAGGGCTTGCTATGAAATCAACATTAAACTGCGACACCTTTTCTTGTAAATGAAAAGCTTTTGCTTTGGCAGTATCATTTGCATAACTTTTCTTACTGAAGCTAGCAATTTCTTTAAAGGGTTAAAGCTGGAGTGCAGCTAATCAGTAATCTCTAGGTCACCTCCCTAGGTGGAGGGCGGTGAACTCTGGGGTTAGAGAGTTAGAAGGCACCTTGCAAATGCCTTCAAGCTTTCTAGAATGAAAAGTCTAGGCCTACGTGAACAAGTTGTGACACAAATTCGGGATATGGGAAATTTCACAAGACGATTGGCCTTGGCTCTTTACAAAGTCAATGTCATGGGGAGAAAAAATGAGGAAGACTATGTGAGATAAAAACAAAGATATAATGAAAATGCGATATGCGATACCTTGGCTCCTGGCTCAAGAAAAAAATTATGGAAGGCATTCTTGGGGCAGTTTTAATGTGTACTGGATATTGGGTGATAAGGAAAAATGGCTCATTATTTTTGAGATGTGAGTATATGGTGGTTATACAGGAGGATGTACTTACTCTAAGACGCATGGTGAAACATGCAACTTCAAATGACACCTACAACTGCAAATAAAAAGTGTGTTTGTAGAAATAGAGAAAGAGAAAGCAAATTTGGCAAAATGTTGACAGTTATAGAATTTAGGGACAGTGTAGAACTATTCATTTCACTATTCTTTCAGCTTTTCTATATGTTTGAAATGTTTCATTCGAAAATATTTGAGAAAACGATTCTAGCCCATTGCCTTTTTTTCTTCATGTGTCAAATGGCATTTTATTCATAGTTAAAAGATTGGCTTACAATATTTCTAGTGAAAAAAGCACAAAAAAATGTGAGCTTATTTTCTTTTCCGATCATAGAAAAGCTGTGGTACAGAAAACCAGTATATTATACCATGTTTCTCGGGTTCTTTCAGTTATTTTATTTTCTTTAAGCTATTTTATGTGTTTATTTTTCTACAGCCCCAAATGTCCGTTAGTTATTAACTAATATAAAGTGGAAATCTAGATAAATTAGGGCATTTCATTAGCAATCCTCTAATGCATTGTTTTGTGGGCCATCAAGCTTAGAATTACTGGCTTAACCTATAAAATAAAGAGGGAAACTGTTTATATGTTAAGAATAAGACAATAACAAAAACATTTTATTTTAATTTCTTCATTCCCATTATAAGTAGTGGTTTTGCTAGCCTTTTCATCACTTGAACCTAGCAGGGAAAGCCATACATTGGTTTTGATTTAAAAATTTCCTTAATATTTGAAATATACTGCTGAAATAGATTATAGGTCTGTGCACTAAGCGTTACATAGTAATCTTGAAAAAAAATTAAAATAGCCCTAAACTTTGGACACGGATGTGATGCTCACCCAGAATCACTGAGGCACATATTTATCATAGCCTACTAAATAGTTTTCTAGAAAAGTGACAAGGCATTATTTGAGGGTTGATTGTTGGGATGCTCCATCTTTCCTTTTTTTTTTCCCCTTTAATCGTAGCTATTTAGCATGTTTTTGTTTTTCCTATCACCATTATGTTTATTGAGGGGAGAAATTCCTGTGGCATCAGTAAACAGAATCTTGTTTGAATGTGAATAGGTGAAATCCACAATTTCCGATGAGAGATGTGAGTGCCTTAAAGGAATTGCACATATGAAAAATAAAGGGAAAGCGGGACTTTTACACACAGTGACTAATCAGCCTGACTAGTATTTGTAGCCATCATCCACATAATCAATGATAATGTAAAATGAAAATGATAAAAAGTACTTCCCCTTCACCAAGATAGAAATAGCCCCAAGGGAACAGAGTTGCCACTCTGCCTTCCCCCTACTCACAGCGTGCACACTTCAGAAGAACTGGCAAGCTACAATTGGCACTTGAGAAAGTGTTACAAAACACTGACAAGTATTAGAGAAATGTTGATTAATGTAAACAGCCTGCCTCAAGGAATAATACCTTTCTTAAGAAATCTGGTTTTTCAATTAACATTTCTATGGAGACAGGTATCTTCAGGTAACTGGAGTGAGTATTTCAAGATAAGTTATTTGCCATTGCTGGAGAGAGGGGTTGTCATCGTCCTTATATCTTTAATTACTGAGAATTAAAAAAGGGAAAAAAAAAGATATGTTAAAAAGCCGGGAGGATTCCTTTCTCCATGCCCCAGTTTTAGAGTGGCTTCTCATCCTGTGCATTTCTTATCCTTGAGCATGCCATTGTGTAATTGAGCACTTGTTCCATGCCAGCCGCTGTTCTAAGTGCGCGATGTGTTTGCATTATCTCATTTGATCCTCACATCATTTCTCTTAAGTAGGTGCTAGTATCGTCCCTATTTTATCGACAAGGCATCTGAGGCCATGGACTTGCCCAGAGTCGCACGGGGGAGGGTTGGGACTGGAACCCGGGCACTCCATAGGGCATGCTAGCAGCCACTCTGGCAGGTAAGTAGGGAGCTAAGCCTCCAGCCTGCCATTCCCCATCCCACTCTTACTAGGTCACATCACCTCTGAATCTCCTGATAGAAAAGCATATATATGCTTGTTGCCCACAGACTGCATAGGATTTCTCTTCTGACTTGAGAGGAGGTTGTGACATTAAGAATTTATATTCTTGCAAACAGAGCTAAACGGCTGCCTCAGGGCTCTGGATTCGTGTCCTCTTCCAAAGAAATGCAGCCACCTTCAGCAGTGAGCTTTCCTGCAGCTCTGTACCCCAAATGGCAGTTCAGCAGATGAAGGAAGGGCTCTGTTAGGCAGCCAGAGCAGAGGAGTGAGGGAGTCTGCAAGTCTTAATTTTAACTAGGGCAGAAAAGCAACTGTCCTGATTTATAACTTCATAAATGATTTTTTAAAAACAGTGAGAGGGGGCGATGCAACTGTGGCTCAGTGGCAGAATTCTCGCCTGCTGAGCTGGAGACCTGGGTTCGATTCTCGGAGCCTGCCCATGCCAAAAGAGAGGGGATGCAACGGATATAGTTCTGTAACAACTAATGGTTTGGAATGACCCTGTTTACAGTAGGCATGCAGTCTTGGTACTGATGACACGCCTGCAATCATTTGGCCTGTTTAATATCATGCATTTGTTCTATCTTCTGAAGCTCTCTTGAAATCATTGGCTTTCCCACATTTTTCCCATGAGTCATAGTAAGAAATACATTTTTAAAAATATCAACCCAGTTCTCTCACACACACATACATACACAGGTTACAACACACAATTTGAAAACACTGCTTTAAATTACATTATGGAATTTTTCAATTCAAGTTATTAACCCTCTGACTTATGAAGTCATTGGCCCCCAGACCGTGTTCTCGTGAAAAATAGCGACATCAGTCTGCTCAGTAACATTAAGGGACCTTTTTCTTTCCTTTACAGTTTTTGCAATGATAAATCTTAAGTCCTGTCTTCAGGGAACTCACAGTCTGGAGAATTCAAAGCTCTTTAGAGAACATCTTTAATAATTCCCTTGCCACCCTCTTCTCTGCCAGCGCTTTTCTGCCCTTGCATTTCCCTCTTCACCTCTCAGCATCCCCATCTTGTTCCTCAAAAACCCATTGCATTCTTCATCCCACCTCCCTGCTCAGACACCCCGACCTTACAGTGATGTAATGAGAAGGGCACCGGCCTCAGGACCCCATCCTGAAATGGAATCCCCTCCTACCTCTTCCTGTATGACCTGGGGCAAACCACTTCCTCTCTTTGAGCTTCAGTTTCCTCGTCTATAACATTAGGATGTTAACAGATCTCTCAGGGTTGGTTGGCTGGATTGAAAGAGATTAACGGAGATAAAGTAGCACTTAAAAAATACTTAACACTATGCTTGGCCTGAAGAACTTGTTCCTCTTCCCTTTTTACCCTGAGGCCTGAGGAAGCCCTATCCTAGGTCACCAGGAGCTCGGGTGGTAACCACCCCTTCTACAAATGGAACATGGATTCCCAAAGTGCAGAAGTACATCATCACCATGTTTCTCGTGGACTGGATAAATGAATCTCAGTCAAGGAGAGACAAGGAGCCACCAGCCTTGAGGGGCTTCCTCCCCCACGCTCATCCATCCATAGTCTGTTTCATAGTCATGATAAAAGAGCACAAGTAACATATCTTTTTGGAAACAGAAATGCAATTTGGGGGTAGGAGTGTTATGAAAACAAATCATAAACAGTACAAGCCATTTTTAGTAGCTGCATGCCCTGAGTATCCCATTTAGATGATATAATAGAAAAAATGTTGCTAACCAGTGAGAGGTTAATAGAATTCAGTCTCAGATCTGTTCCCCTTGAAGGTCATGTCATCTCACCCAATGAGTATGAAGTGGTGTGTTGGAAAGACCTTGAGAAACACACACAGAAATTTGGAAGTCAATTAGATACTCAGCTTTAGGAATGTGGTCTGGGATTATTTCTAAACCATGAACTTATCCTTTCCTCCTCAAGACTTTCCTTTAACATTATTTTATTAGTGATGGCCAAGATCTCAATCCTGTGAATAATGTTTAGTGAGAATTGATGAGCCTTGGTTAAATAGGAGTCCTAATGGCTGGGTGTTGCTGTTATATGATAGAAGTCAAACTCAATTATCCTTAAATTCAACAATCCTGTCTACTGAGAGACTCTTTAGAACCTCTTCTGTGTGTCTCTCTTCACTTGAAATCAGGGCTACTTTAGAAAGACAAAAAAAAAAAAAATCTTCATTTATAAGGAGAGTGAGAAAAAAAGAGAAGTAATTTTTCTGTCTAGATTTGGCTTTTTACAGTAAGGAAAAGTTAGACCATCAGGTTAACAGCTTTGGCTACTCAGATTGTTAATCCTCAGGATTTACAAAATATAGTATGCTCAGCATTGCCATCTACATAAATCAAGTCGACTGGAGTCTACATAGCTAGTCCCCACTCCCCCGCTGCAGCCATTTAAGGAGAAGTTCTCTTTGGGAAGGATGGACAGAGCCCCTCTTTATGATGTGAACAGTTCTAGCTTCAGGGTTGGAGGAGGGGAAGAAGAAGGTGACGCTTAGTTTTTCTTAAATTTCACTTAATATACCAATTCCTTCAGGGTCAAATGGAGAAGTACATATAGAATTTGCAGTCAATTGTTAGCCAGTGTCTTTGAAATTTACTCCTCTTTTTCAATATGCTATGTTCTTATAATAATACGTTAATATGCATTAGGGCCATCATGGATTTAAGAAGGTCTATGATTGCACTTGGCTAGGAGTTAGGAAATTCTGTTATAGGAGTAAAATGTTCTCATTTGCCATCATCCTTTTTGGTTGAGGATAGCAGCCAAGATGGTGAGAGGACATGTGGGAGGCAGGTGTTGCTGGTTAGGAGAGGTTAGGGTTGGAAATTTTATTTCCATTACAAAAAGAGCCTGATATGTTCCTTCTTTGAACTTTATCATTTACATTTCTTAGAAAGTATTCTTATTAGATGCTGTATAATTCCACAGTCTCAACAGAGGCCCAATACGGATCCCCTGCTAGATTTAGCTCAGTAGTCTATATAGGAAGTACAAGAAACAGTTCTTCTAAATGCATAGGGAGGGCGGGCCATGGTGGCTCAGCAGGTAAGAATACTTGCCTGCCATGCCCGAGGACCCGGGTTCGATTTCCGGTGCCTGCCCATGTTAAAAAAAAAAAAAGCTAAATGCATAGGGAATCAGTGGGGAAACCTCCTCTTCAAAAATTGGCTTTGGGACCCAGAAAAGTTCTACTAATTTGCAGTCTGCTAGGTATAACCTTTAACAGGCCTTCAATGAATGGAATTTCTAGGCAAAGCTCTCTCTTTTTAAGTCACACCAACCCTACACAGGAAACTCTGGCTGTAGATTTCTCACCATCCACCTAGGACACATTCCTAAGTGGACATTTTCTAAGCCCTTTCTTGTTAAGATTTAGCTATCCTGTGTCCCATTTTTGTGGGGGAGTTGGGGGTAGACGGAGCAAGGGGCAGGGAAGTTAATGGAACTTAAAGTCTTGAAGCATAATCCCTCCCAGGTAACAAGCTATCAACCAATATATATATTTAAATGTCTTCAAAATACGGTTCCATTCTAGGCATTGGGGACATCAGGAAATATATAAAAATTAATTCCTCACTCCAAAGAGCATGGAGAGGAATTGGGAAGTCAAAACTTATACTTTAAATGATGAGTAATAATAAAAACTTTAAGACCACATATGCTAAGGGTCAAACAAATACTACTGTCAGTAAGTCCTGTAGAAGTTAATGGACCCATGGAGATGACATCATGAAGGCTTTTGATACCTTGCAGATTTGTTCAGGTAGCACTGACTCTTGATAATATGCTCTTGAAGCACAACCAAATAACTAAGTAGTTAACTATTTAATAAAATAAAGACTAATTTTATTAGCAGAAAATAGTTATTTTATATCTAGCCAGTTTAAAATAAATACCATGAGTACTGAGTATATGTTCATGAAAAATAATCTCTGAGCTTTTCCAAGAATATTTGTTTCCCATCTCAGCATTTACTAGTTCCAAAGGCTTAAGAATTATGGGACTACTGTAAGCCACTGATGGCATATTTCGGATGGTTTGTATGGTGTGTGAAGGTATCTAATAAAATTGCATTAAAAAAACTTATGGGGAAACCATTTAAATTTAGAAGGTTCTACCTGTTAATATAAATTGGTCTTCATTTGATGGGAAAGGGAGGTGGGAAAAGGCAGCCAGTGTTAAATATTAGCAATAAATTTGATCCAGTTCCAGGAACACTAGCATCACCTGGAGCATAGTTTGCAGATCATTTCTAACTGAAGGAGTGGTCAGAGGGGCGGAAAGTTCAGATACTATGGCAAGTTGGAGGTACGTATCTTTTAGTGGCCCATCATCATTATCATCATCATTTTCTAACCAAGATTATTGAGTTCACTCTTGTAGGTGTTTTATGTATGTACTCATTCAATCCTCACAGTAACACTAGTCAGCACTAGTGTTGTCTCCATTTTACATGTGGGTGAAACTGAAGCACAGAGAGTTAACAGCTTGTTCCAAGTCACACAGCTAGTGAGAGTGGCACAGGACAGCCACTCTTGAGTCAGCATTCTTAGCCAGAACGCGTGCTACCTCGCCTATAAATGACAGATTACTGTGAGCTAAGGCCTAACCTCTGATTATCACTGAAGGAGCTGGATTTAGGAAAAGTCTGATTTGGAGATGTTAGAAGCTCCTGTTACCCAGGAGCATCATAAAAGCACTGGAAACAAGAGCTCTCTCTTGAATTCATGGGTGATAGTAGCAGCACAGCATTGGCACATTTTGGACAGGTACAAGATTTGCCAAGTTGACCAATATCTGCAGCGACTGTTACCTGGCATCTTTTTCTTCACTTCTAGTCCTTAAGGAAATTGAAACCGCTTCAAGCAAGACCTGTACCTTCCAAGGGCCTCTTAAGTCACTCTAGGAGTTCATTCAATGGGCAGATGTGAGCTTTACCATGGGAAGGGAGTGTAAGCCTGGCTTGACTGGAGAGTTTGCCTGGTAGTAGATCAAAAGAGAGCAAATTTCTACTCCCTCTCATTGCAAACGATAATTCTAGGAGTGCTCTTTGCCCTCGTGTTTTTCCCCATCTTCCTACCTTCTTCCTGGCTGCCTTTCAGAACACCTCCCATTCTCTTTATCCCCCTCCGTAATATCCTAATCTGGGCCATATTTATGGGTGGGAATCATTACTGTTCATTAAAAGATCAGAAACCATGCTCTGTCTGCCTCTTTTTTTATTCCCTGCCATCCTAAAGGACCAGACTAACTTTTCTTGTACATTTTGGTGCTGCTCAGACTGAGGGTGTACGTGGAAGTGAGAGGCCTCGCTGTGGAGTCCTGCTGTTGGCCACCTCTTCCTGTGAAATGACCCAGAGATGTGCTGCTTTTGGGAGGGGATGAGAGTGGGAGCTCATTATAACATTTGTCCAGCTCATTCTTCCTTCCCCATTTCATTCCTGTTCATTAGAAAACCCTGGAGGACTAGGGAGGAAAGTAGTAGGAGCTGTACATCAAGACTCTTCCCTGAACCTCTAATCTTAAGAGGACAGTGTTGGATGACGCTACCTACTGCTTTCATATTGGCGACTGACACTAGCTGGGGAAGGAGTAGACAAGGGTATACAACAGCCCAAGAAAAGGCTGACTGTACCTTTGGCAGCACTGAACTAGTAGCCGTAAAATATTTCATCTTCTCTAACCCAGAAATGCCACTGTTGGAACTGTGTCCTAAGGAAAAAATTCAAAGTAAAATAAGGTAATTATAAGTATCCCCAGATCTTACTTTCTAAATCTCATTATCCACTAAAAGGTACCAGGGGTCATTGGAGAAAGGGCTGATTCAGATCTGGGACAGGGAAACCTCTTGTTGTGTGTCAGAAAGCCATATAGTGCTTAGAGGATGAGCAGTGTTGAGTGGAGAGGTAGTGAATTCTATTGGGGATTAAGTTTGAAGTGACTGAGAGACACAGAGTTGGAGATGTTCAGTGAGTGTTGCATTGAACTGAACTGGCTGTAGACCTGTGTGTAGATGTGGAGACAGGTACGGATATAGAGAATGTAAAAAATGAAGATAACGTGGATGATACAGATGGAAAGCACCTGGATAAGAGACTGAATAGGTCATTGTATGACTTTGCAGAAAAATTCTCTCAGAATTCAGAATGCAGGAAATGCATTTTAAAGAAGTTCTCCAAACGATTTTTTAAAGCACACATTCATTTAAGACATACTCATGTAAAGGATGCTGAAAATAGGAGGAGCAACGACAGGAAATTGAAAAGAGTCAGAAAGGGAGAAGTAAGAGAACAAAGGACAGGAGCGTTTCACCAGGAGCTCGGGTGAAATGTTGCTGAGAGGGTAAGAGGGAAAACAGAGGCTTAAATGGGAAATGGGAAGCCATGAAAGAACAAGAGGAAAACGTAGGTAAATTTTTACCTGATGATAAGAGAGAGAACATTGTTTTGTTTCCTTTGGTTAACAAGGAGGAATACAAAGTATTGCCAGATTTGACTACATTAATGTTAAATACTTCAGCACATCAAGGAAATGCGATAAAATATTAAATACAGTGAGATATTGTGGGGAAATCTTGTACCATATGTTATTGAGTAAAGTTTAATATCATTAATATATTAAACTTTTCTAATTCTTTCAGAAAACTATGAATATCTCCATAGAAAAATGAGCAAACACATGAATAGGCAGTTGCCAAAGAAAATATAATTATCAATCTGTATATGAAAAAAAGATTATGAAAGGATATTAAAACATATATGAAATACCAGTTTTAACTCCTCAAACTGGCAAAAATTTTACCCAAAAGCAGAGTAATGCTGTGGCATGGGGAATCAGAGAAAGAAGCAAAGCTGTTCACTGTTAGTAGCATTGTATTTAATACAACTTTTTTGAAAGGCAGTTGGAAGTATACATCAGAAGTTTAAAAAATATTCCTACCCTTTTTCAGAGCAAGTCTACTTCGAGGAATTTATCATTTCTGTTCACCTAAAAATTATGTTCCTTTCAGTATTATTGAAAATATCAGTGGACTTCAACTTGGATGTCCAACAAAAGTGGTTTGGTTATATAACTGATGTAACAGTTATATAACACTGTATTTTCTAAAGCCTTTACAAATCGTGCTTTAGAAAAAGGATCTTGACTCTCGGTGTCAAGCAGGAACAGCAGGGAGTGAAGTAGGCTGGATAGAATGTGGAAACTTAGAAGAATTATTTCACTTTCCTCTTAATTCTATCATTAAAAAAATAAAGACCATGCAAGTGAAAGTTTAAATAGTAACTGACAAATCTCAGATGAAGCACAATAGGGAGCACTGGGGACTGCAGCAAATCGCACATCACAGACCCTTTCTCAGGGGATCCCCTGCCCCTCAGCTCCCCACAGGTGAACACCAGGTGAGCCACCAGTTTACAACTTTTGCTGTCAAGTTTGTATTGGAAAGAAAATGTTATAATTGTTAAATGAAAAAAAATGGATTACGCCATGGTGTGTACAGTATGATTTAAAACTGGATAAAAATGGTATATATTTTTATGTATCTCTTTGTATATGCACAGAAAAAGAGCCCAGAAGGAAATAATGGCTTAATTAGGTGATTTGATCACCGGCTATTTTAATTTTTTTAAATATTTTTTTGCAGTTTGTAAATTTGCCATAACAAGTGAATAGGTATTGATTTTAAAAGAAACAAGAAAGCCAACGAAAGTTTATTTCGAAGACACCCAGGCTCAGTTTTGATGCCGAGCCTTGTCAGCTGGTGACCTGGCATGAGGTGTGCTCATCTGGTTGTGGTGGTTATTATTGTTATTATTATTTTTAAATGCTCTCTGGCTTTTGGCAACCTTGTGGTCATTGCCACTGCCGAAAAGTTTATGGGAAGTGTGGACAAGTGAGAGTTTACCATTCTAAGCTTTGAAAAAGTTTTATTTCTTCCTAGTTGTAGATGTTCCCTTTAAAGAAGACAACTATATAAATTTATAATATTGACTCAAGATATGGCAGCGGCCATTAGTTTAAACAGGACAGATTCACACGCTATACTTCACTTGTACCAACGTTCTTGTAAAAATGGTTGTGGAACAGTTGCCTTCACACGGATCCACAGACAGCGTTCAGACGTTGAGAAGCTGGCTGCTTTCCCCCTTTGAAAACAGTGACCGAGTCACACCTTGGAAGCCAGGCTAACAAATCCCGGGAATGCAAATTGGAAGTTGGAAACCTGGGAGCCCTTTTATTCCCTTCATAGACTTATATAGAAAAATGATTGCTCTGCAGTTGTGAAGGGGGAAGAAAGAATAGGGAAGAAAAGAAGAGAGGAATGTATTGGCTTTGTCTGCTAGTGGTTTGAGTACTGAGTGAATTTTTGCGGGGATGAAAAATGGGCTCTTAATCAGTGCTCAGGGTCCCCCTAGGCAGCCTCTAAAAGCTCCCCTTGTCTGGCAGCTTAGATAGAAGAACCCATTGTTTTCTAAATCTGAAGTTATCCCTCTTCCCTTTATCCTTTCTTTTGGACTGTTTAGTGTTTGCTTACTCAGAATATTTTAATCCCTAACGTGGTGACTTGGTGTAATTTATCTCACGAAGCCTCTCCTATTTTCTTCTGTTTACATGACTAATATTATTGTGTTTTATAGAGCTTCTACCAACAAGCCACTCCTTTGTCCATTGTTTCAGTTCTAGGCCAAAAATCAACAAATGAAGTTTTATCTTTCCAAACTTGGACCTCACCTACTTGTCATTCAGTTTGTATAGATTGTATGAAGAGCATGTTCCTTTGAAAACAAAGCAAGGATTCATTTTTTATGACCTAAAACAAACAATTACCTTGCTCGAAAAGTTCTGGTCATCTCTTTTTATGAGTATAGACTGGCAAAGACTCACCTTGGGAGGAGGAAAAAGCATATACTTCCTTGTGGATTGAAAGCCCAAAGTCCCCTAACAATATTGCCCTGCTCCCTAACTCATATTTCTTTCGGAGTACATATAATATTCTAGAAGCAGAGAACCTGAGTGCTGGAAGGCACCTGGTGAGGTAAGATTATCTCATCCAAACCTCTGCCTTTCAGCAAGACCACACCTAAACCCAAATTTGGACAGAGGAGAATCGATCTCCTTTTTAAACACATACAAGAAAGCCTTTTCTGAAACGCCTTCGGAATACCATGTCAGAAAATTCTTTTTCTAAAAACCTAGCTGAGTAAAAGCTTTAGGTGTCATTTCTTCAATTACTCCTTTTCCGGATTGAAAATAACTGGTTACCTTCCTCAGGGAATCAACGAGAATTTAATGAGCAATTACTTGCTGTAAGGCAGTGGTTCTCAAATTTGAACTCGCATCAGAATCACCTGGAGGGCTTGTTAAGGCATAGATTGCTGGACCCCAGAGTTTCGAATAGCCGAGGCCCAAGAATTTTCGTTTCTATCAGGTTCCCAGGACATGCTGATGCAATTGGACCTAGGACCACACTTTGAGAGCTGCTGATAAGAGCTAGGGACTCTACAGGATAGAAATATAAGGATACTTAAGAGGACGAAACAAGTGGGACACCTATACTAACTTAGCCTCTGTATGGAAAATGCCAGGTGCCAGCACATATTTTTTAATATCACAGAGCTCACACACTCAGAGTCCAGTTGAGAAGACAGACGACAGACAGTAGATTAGAATGTTGGAACTGTGTGAGCACAGAGGAGGAGCGCAACGGGTGGGAAGGAACTCGGGGAAGTCTTCCTACAGAACTCGAAACCTGAAGAGTAATTCCTAAATTGATTCTTAAAGGGAAGACAAAGGCACAGGGCCAGGCAGGCTAAATTCCTCTTCCAGCAGAGAGAAAGAGCATGGAATTAAAGGGGAAAAGTTAGGAGAACAGCAAGTCATCTCATTTTTAACAGAGGAGAAAATGGCAAATGAGGTATTGATGACAGAGCTGGAGAGATTAGGTAGAGGCTAGATCAAGAAGAGACTTTAAGGAGTTTGGGCTCTTCTTTTTGAAACGATTTTTGAGTGTATGATAGCAATAATTGCATTCATAATGTTGTACAGCCATCACCACTCTAAATTTTTCCATCACCCCAAACAGAAACTGTTTCTGTACCCATTAAGCAGCAACTCCGCATTACCCTCTAATCTCTTTTCTGCTTCTGTGATTTTGTCTACCGAATAAGTGGAATCATATAGTGTTTTTCTTTTTTGTGGTTGTCGTATTTCACTTAGCATAATGTTTTCAGGGTTCATCAGTGTTGTAGCATGCATCAGAATTTCTTTCCTTTTAATGGTGGGCTTTTTGTTGTTGTTGTTTTGTTTTGTTTGTAACCTTTTTTAAAATTTTATTTGTTAATTAAAAAATTAAGAACAAACAAACAAAAACATTAACATATAATTCCATTCTACATATATATATTCAGTAATTCTCGATATCATCACATAGTTGCATATTCATCATTTCTTAGAACATTTGCATTAATTCAGAAAAAGAATTAAAAAGACAATAGAAAAAGAAATAAAATGAACACAGGAAAGAAAAAAAAAAGATTATACCTACCATACCCCTTACCCCTCGCTTTCATTGATCACTAGCATTTCAAACTAAATTTATTTTAGCATTTGTTCCCAATGGTGGGCTATCTTTTGAAGACTATTATTTGACATGTAGTATAAAGAACGATTTAATAAGACTCCGTATAGGAGGTCAGCTGAGATGAAAAGAGAATCCAGAATCTCTTTTCTTGGATAGAACAGAGCTATCCCCAATCCCTGTGCTTCCTTCTCTATAACGGACTTTTCTACTGGCTTCCTTCTGGGTTCCAGGCTCAGCTAGTTCTTCCACTGTAGGCGTGAACAAAGTTCCCTTCCCTTTTAATTTAGTTGAGAGATTTTTGAATTTCACAAAGGGAAATTTGTAAAGACACGAGATAAAATTAAAACCAAAGTGAATAGATACAGAAGTTGGGCTCTGGAGGTAAATAAGCCCGGTGTCTAGCTCCATCTTTTACTGGCTATACCCTGCCTTAAAGATGCCACTTAACTTCTTGTGCAGCAGTTTCTTCATTTAAATAAAGACACAATTTCCTAACAAGACCCCAAGATCTTACATGGTCTGCCCACTACCTGCCTTTTCAGCCTCAGCTTCCATTCACTAACCTTCACTCTTTCTGTTCCACCTGCCTAAACCTTCTTTCAATCTCACTTTTGTTCCACTCTGTTTTACCACAGAGCCTTTGCACATTTTGTTTCCTCTGTCTGGAACTGTCTTGCTTTCCTCTTTCCCTAACTTTTTTTTTTTTTTTAACTTTTTAAATTCTGTAATATAACATATATACAAAGCAAAGAAAGAAAAAAAGCAATCGTTTTCAAAGCATTCTTCAAGTAGTTACAGGACAGATCCAGAGTTTGTCATGGGCTTCTATCATGGTCAGGTTCATGTGTCAACTTGGCCAGGTGGTGGTGCCTGGTTGTCTGGTCCAGCGGGTGCTGGCTTGTCTGCTGCTATGAGGATATTTCATGGACTTAAACCATGATCATGTTGGCTGCAACCACAGCTGATTGCAGATGTCTTCTGCAATGAGTAACACTTCATCTAATCACCAGAAGGCTTTTAAGGAGGACTCCGAAGAGGCAATCACTCTTCCTGCTACAGCCAGTGAGCCTCTCCTGAGAGTTCATTGAGCACTTTCATCAGAGCTGCCAGCTTATGGTCTACCCTACAGACCTTGGACTCTACATCCCCACTTTTGCCCAGCCAGCCTCTCCTGAGAGTTCTTTGAGGACTTCATTAGAGCTGCCAGCTTGTGGCCTGCCCTACAGACCTCAGACTATATACATCTCCACGGTTATGTGAGACACTTTTATAAATTTTGTATTTACTAATATCTCCTGCTGATTCTGTTTCTCTAGAGAACCCTAGCTTATACAGCTACCATACCATCATCTCAGATTTTTCTTTCTAGCTGCTCTAGAACGGTGGAGGCTAGTAGGAATAAATATTTTTTTATCATCACAGTTGACTTTTTTCTTTTTCCTTTTGTGAAAAATAACGTATACAAAAAAGCAATAAATTTCGAAGCACATTGCAACATTTAGTTGTAGAACAGATTTCAGAGTCTAATTAACTCTTGTATTTAACTCTAAGGTACACGTCCATAGATTTCTGACCTGCTTTAATACATAAAAATCCCTCCTATTACAGGCTTTTTTAATTATCAGGAACCCTTAATTGATAGCACTAATGGTTGATATTTTACATGCATTTGTGTGATTATTTGCTTAATATTTGTATTCGCTCCTGGATCAGAGGTCAGCACCCTGAGGCTCACTTTGGCTTGTAGCCTCTTTATTTATTTATTTATTTATTCAACATAACAATATATAAACACAAGCATTCTTACCATATGTGATCATTCCATTCTTGATATATAGTCAGTAACTCACAATATCATCACGTAGTTGTATATTCATCATCATGATAATTTCTTAGAACATTTGCATCAATTCAGAAAAAGAAATAAAAAGAAAACAGAAAAAAATTCATACATACCATACTCCTTATCCCTCCCTTTCATTGATCACTAGCATTTCAATCTACTAAATTTATTTTAACATTTGTTCCCCCTGTATTTATTTATTTTTAATCCATATGTTTTACTTGTCTCTCGATAAGGTAGATAAAAGGAGCATCAGACAGAAGGTTTTCACAATTACACAGCCACATTGTGAAAGCTGTATCGTTATACAATCATCATCAAGAAACATGGTTACTAGAACACAGCGCTACATTTTCAGGCAGTTCCCTCCAGCCTCTCTGTTAACTGAAAAGGTGATACCTATATACTGTGTAAGAATAACCTCCAGGATAACCTCTCGACTCTGTTTGGAATCTCTCAGTCATTGACACTTTATTTTGTCTCATTTCGCTCTTTCCCGTTTTGGTCGAGAAGGTTTTCTCAATCCTTTGATGCCGAGTCCCAGCTCATTCTAGGATTTCTGTCCCATGTTGCCAGGATGATCCACACCCCTGGAAGTCATGTCACACGTAGAGAGGGGGAAGGCAGTGAGTTTACTTGTCATGTTGACTGAGAGAGAGGCCATATCTGTACAACTAAAGAGGTTCTCTGGGGGTGACTCTTAGGCCTAATTTTAAGGAGGCTTAGCCCATCTTTTTCAGGATTAAGTTTCGTATGAACAAAACCCCAGATTGAGGGCTCTGCCTATTGCTTTGGTTGTCTCCACTGCTTGTGAGAATATCAAGAATTCTCCACTTGGGGAAGCTGAGTTTTCCTCCTTTCTCACCATTCCCCCAAGGGGGCTTTGGCAGCCTCTTTTTGTAAATAAAGTTTTATTAGAACACAGCCATGCTCATTTGTTTACCTGTTATCTATGGTCTGTTTTGCACTACAAAGGCAGACTTGAGTTGTTGCAACAGAGAGAGTATGGCCTGTAGAGCCTAAACTATTTACTGTTTGGCCCAGTACAGAAAAAACTTGCCAGTCCCCCTTACTAGGCTATAATCATCAAGAGAGCAGATACATTATCTGTTTTTTTTTTTTACTCACTTATCGTCAGCATTTTGCACAGTGCCTGGAATATAGGAGATGCACAATAAATATTAATTTTTTTGAAAAATGAAGCAAGACTTTTTAAATGCCTATTTTACCAGTGCATTGAAATGGCTAAGTAAGAATATATGTGAAGGATCGCCAAGCATAGGACATAAGACATAGTAAGTGGTCAATAAATGCTAGTAATTATTTTTATTCTGTCTTTCCTTAGTCATTGATTTTTAGTCTTCTCTCTCAGTCCAGACTTAGCCATTCTCTGGCTCTGGGATGAGTTGTATTCCTGTCCTTCAACTGTCGCAGAGTCTGTTGTCCTCTGGCCTTGTTCTCTGGGATAAGAAGGGTATTTCCATTTCTGGCTCTAGGGTTCCTTTCTTGGAGTCACCTTCTTAGCAATCAATGTCTTCTCCACCCTACCTAGAGATTTCTATGGAACAGACCCTTTCCCTCTGTCATTTGGTCCATCTGAAGCATATTATTCACAGATCTTTTTTATAGCCTTTAAGAAACACTCCTTTACGTTACTTCTGGGGCCTCGCTTTGCTCATGGTCTGCTCAGCAATAGTGGCTACCATCTTATTTTGTGGCTACCGCCTCCAGGGACAGAAGACAACTACTTTTCTTTCAGTTTGGCAGGAAAAGTTGTGAGGTTAGAGGAGGAACTTTGAAAACATTATGTGAAATGAAATAAACCAGACACAGTAGAACAAATATTGTGTGATTCCTTTTATACGAAATCTCTAGAATGGGTAAAGTCATAGAGACCTAAAGCAGATTAGAGGTTAGCAGGGACTGGAGGGAGAGGGGAATGGAACATTATTATTTAGTGGGTACAGAGTTTCTATTTGTGGTGTTGAAAAAGTTTTGGTAATGGGTGGTGGTGATGGTAGCACAACACTCTAAATGCAATTAACGCCACTGAGTGGT
>PVIY010047010.1:0-18120 GCA_004026745.1 Myrmecophaga tridactyla
TATTCTTATGCATTAAGTAAATATCACCTTGTTGTTCAAGATGTAGCGGAGAGGCTGGAGGGAACTGCCTGAAAATGTAGAGCTGTGTTCCAGTAGCCATGTTTCTTGATGATGATTGAACAATGATATAGCTTTCACAATGAGACTCTGTGAATGTGAAAACCTTGTGTCTGATGCTCCTTTTAGCTACTATATCAACGGAATAGTAGAACATATGGAATAAAAATAAATAATAGGGGGAAGAAATGTTAAAATAAATTCAGTTTGAAATGCTAGTGGTAAATGAAAGTGAGGGGTAAGGGGTATGGTATGTATAATCTTTTTTTCTCTATTATCGTTTTATTTTTTTCTGTTGTCTTTTTATTTCTTTTTCTAAATCGATGCAAATGTTCTAAGAAATGATGAATATGCAACTATGTGATAATATTAAGAATTACTGATTGTATATGTAGAATGGAATGATATCTTCATGTTTTTTGTTAATTTTTTTAATTAATAAAAAAAGTTTAAAAAAAGAAATAATGTAGTATTTTTTATTATGCAGGTAAATGGAAATCACATTAGCTTCCTTTCAATATTTCAAAAACATTCAGATTTTACAGTTGCTTTCAAGAAACACTTCTTGTAACCTTGCAACCTGAAATGGGAGAATTTTTATTTTTATTTTTTTATTAATTTTTTTTATTGTGAAGAATAACATATATACAAAAAAGGAATACATTTCAAAGCACAGCACAACAATTAGTTGTAGAACAGATTTCAGAGTTCATATGGGTTATAGTTCCACAATTTTAGGTTTTTACTTTTAGCTGCTCTAAGATACTGGAGACTAAAAGAAATATCAATATAGTAATTCAGCACTCATACTCTTTTGTTAAACCCCACCTTCTACTGTATAACCCCACCATCACCTTTGCTCTTTCTCCCACTCTTTAGGGGTATTTGGGCTATGCCCATTCTAACTTTTTCATGTTGGAAGGGGCTGTCGATTATATGGGATAGGGCGATGGAACTAGTTGATGTTCTGCATGAAATGGGAGAATTTTCAAACACCCAGATTCAAACCTTTGCTCTTTCCATTGACTGGAAGATCTGTATCATTGAAACATAGTGGACTCATCAAAAATCTCCCTCAACATTGAGAAACCATTTCTACCTTGCAAACAAACACTACATCATTTGAAAGTTTTCATATTAGGCTTGTAAATCCAAAACATACTATATTTTTTAAAAAAAGAAAGATTAAATAAAAGCCCTGAGGTTCTCAATTAGAATTGGGAATAGCAGCAAAAATGCAGGAGGCATCGATCTCTAAATATATGTGTGGGTCTGTGTGTCTGTTTTCTGGAAAGCTCTAGAAACAATGACCAATCAACAGCCATTGGTGATGATCCAAATGCCATCATGGTCCTGTAATACCACTTCCCATTAAAGGAAACCAGGGCTTCTTGGAGAAGTGGCTGCCAGATCTGGGGTGGAGAAATGTGCAATATAAACTGGAGCAACTTGTCATTTCACAGGCTGGGATGCTTATCAAAGCCTGCTGGTTCAAGTCAAAAGAACTGAGGAACCAACCTCAAGAGGCTCCCACTGGCCAAAGATACAGCAATTTGAGCTTCAATAAGGATGAGGGTGGTAGTGGATTTTAATCCATGAAGTCATATGGTATATTAAAAAAATTTTTATTGTGGTGGGATGTAGGATATATGTATTATATATGCAAATATATATATATAGCCTATATTTGTCATCATAACTATTTTTAAATGTACAATTCAATGGCTTTGTTAATACGCGCACAATGTTGTCCTTTCATCACCACCATCCATTACTAAAACTTTTCCATCACCCCAAACAGAAACCGTGTTTTCATTTAAGCAGTAATTCTGCCATTCCACCTCATTCCAGCCCCTAGTAACCTCTTATCTACTTCCTGTCCCTATGGATTTGCTTATTCTAGATATTTCATATAAATTGAGTCTTATGGTATTTGTCCTTTTGTGTCTGGCTTCTTTCACTTAACATATTTTCAAGATTCATTTATGTATGTTATCAGAACTTAATTCCTTTTTTTTTTTTACAGCTGAATACTATTTCATTGTCTGGATATACCACATTTTGTTTATCTGTTCATATGTTGATGGACAGTTGAGTCATAATGATATTATGAAAGAACAACTATTGCTCACTTCCCTAAGATGACAGGAAATCAATTTATTATCTTGAAAACTGGGCAAGTAAAAGGAAAGAACCAGGCATTTATCCTCGTCTTTCCTTTGAACATGCTGGGTCAGCAAATAGTTGAGGGAAAATAATTTCTGATACAACTCTTCCTCCTAATACATAAAAACAAGATGGCAGAATGTCACCACTTGGCGACCCCATTGGATTAATGGATGTCGGCTTTGAGCATCCTTGGCCAATGACATTAGGTTCAGAGACAACCAGACATGAACACCCCTGGTGAAAGCTCACACCACCCCTTGCCAAAAATCATACCAGCCCTGCCAATGAGCTCAAACCCAAGTCTAATGGAGCCTCTGGATCCAACAGACAGTTTTCCAGAAATGCGAGGACAGAGGAACGTGTTCAGCTGTGCCAGGAAAATCCAGATCGTTCTACAGCTCACACAGCCTGGGCTGCTCCAAGATAAATGGAAAGGGAAAGAAAGCAAAGGAAGGGGGACCCCTCCCACGAGGCCTAAAAGACCACAGTTTCTGAAAATGGGCAATACAAAGTTACATCATCTCGAGATGCATGCAGACCTCTCTTTAGTAATGCTTAAAACAATTTCAGGGAAGCAATGATTGTAAATGTCGGGGTGGGGTGCTCTTGGGGGTTGGGAGGGGGTGCAGAGTTGGCGGAAAGATCATGGTGTGGATTAAAGCCAGCTCAGGCTGCTGCAGCAGCGAGACTGAAAGATTCCATCCCAACAGACCTCTCCCAATCCACTTGCTCTTTCTTTTGGGAGCAAAAAGTGGATCTAATTTTTTTTTTTATTGTTTCAATTCTAACTAGATCGAACTTCTCCAAGGAGAATTTGAGGACAAAATGTATACCATTGATATGAACAGCAAATTGGAGTTGTCAGCGCTGATGATACCCCGTCCAGGCAAATCACCAGTTCCAATAGTAAGTACATCCCCTGGTCTGTTTGGAGAGGGTGTGTGATGCCGGACATTCCACAACAACCCTCAGCCCCACGCCAGAGCCCCTCCAAGGCTCCGGGAATTCCTCAACTTTATCCCAAGGGGAGGCACTCACTCATCGTGCCTCACGGAAAATGTTCTCTACATGTCTTTCTCCCCAGCCGGCCTCTACATGTTTGGGCTGGGATGGAGCTCTGGTTGTCTGTCCATTTGCCTAGCCTTCCCCCCACATCCTTTTTTTTTTTTTTTTTAATTATTATTATTATGGAAGCACCTATATATAGCATCAAATTTGTCATTGTACCTGTTTGGGTTTGCTAACCCTGCCAAAATGCAGTATACCAGAACTGCGTTGGCTTTTACAGTGGGGACTTACTTACAAGCTTACAGTTCCAAGGTAATGAAAATGTCCAAATCAAGGCATCCCCAGGTGATGCTTTCTCCCTGAAGCTGGCTACTGGCAATCTTGGGCCCTTCTGTCACATGGCCTAGTACATGGCAGCATCTGCTGGTCTCTCTCCTCTCTGCTGGATTTCTTTGCTTCCAGCTTCTACCTGCTCCATCTGTGGCTTTCTCTCTCAGCTGCTGTGTCTTTCTCTGAATTTCATCTTCTTTTAAAGGGCTCCATAAGAGGACTAAGCCTCACCTGGGGCAGGTCTTGACTGAAATAACCTAATCATAAGTCCTCCCCCCACAACACAAAACAGTAGGTCTGTACCTACAGGAATGGATTAGCTTCTGGGGTCTATAAAGCTTCAAACTACCACAGTAACCATTTTTAAGCGTACAATCGAATGGCATCAACTACGAACACAACGTCATGCCACCATCACCACCATTTCCAAAGCTTTCCCATGACCCCAAACAAATCTCTGTCCCCATTAAGCAATCTCCCCGACCCGGCCCCCAGTAGCCTCTAATAGACTTTTTGTCCCTATGACTTCACCTGCTGTAGATATGCCTCATGGAAGTGGAGCCACACACTATTTGTCCTTTTTGTGTCTGGCTTATTTTGAACCTTGAACATCTTCAAGGTTCGTCCGTGTTGTACACGGACCAGCACGTCACTTGTTTTTACAGCCAAGTGATAGTCCACCTCGGGGGTGGACCGCATTCTGTCAATCCGCACATCTGCCGGCGGACACTGAATAATGCCGTGATGCGCGTTGGCGAACAAGTATCCGCCCGAGCCCCTGCTTTCAGCTTGTTTGGGACTATACCTAGGAGTAGGGTTCCTGGGTCATCTCAAGACTCCATGACCACTTTTCTAAGGAGCCGCCAAGCCGGGCCTCTGTTTGTGTGGCCTGGTCTTCAGTCTCCCCCCTGAGCTGCCCCGTGGTCTTTGCACAAACTCCTTTTCTTCTTGGCTCAGCCAGAGCAGCCTTCTGGGGCTCCTAGGTGAGAGCCTGGGGTCCCCAGGCGGGAAACCCAGGAGGCTGAGCCCAGATAAATCAAGCTGAATTGAACTGAAAACGGGGTGGGGTGAAGGCTGGGAAGCATCACGAAATATGAGAGGTTCCCCAGTGGGCCTGAACGCCCTCTCCGCTCTGCCCCATCTGCAGCATGCCCCCTCCCCCAGGTCTCTCCCAGGCCAGCTGTGGCAGGAGGTCTGCAGAGTGGGGCTAGGAGGCCACGCCCCGGGTTACTGGGGGTTGAGGGTGCAGGGGACCGGCAGCCGTGTTTGCAGAGCAAGCCCCAGATTTTGCTATCAGAAGGTGCGTGGGTACCTCAGCCCCGTGTCCCAGCCACGCTTCTCCTGTGTCTCCCCCAGGTAACCGTGAGCAACCCCCATTCTCTGGGGCTGCAGGCCATCACCTACGAGGACGGCTACACCTACGATGGCAACACCAGGCACAGGCTGGTGAGCTGGCAAAGGGGGCCCCAGAGAGGCGCGGTTGTTACCCAGCCCCATGGCCTAGGGGCCCACCCCCTTCCCTTGCACCTGTCCAGCCCAGAACCAGGCCCTGTTCCCCTCCCTGCCCTGCCTCCAGCACTGACCACGGTCCCTGCAGTGGGAAGACAGGCAAACAAGCATCACCCAGGTAGGTGACGTAGTGTGAAGAACCAACAGTGGGGCACTTGGCCAGCCCAGGGGAGCGCCAAGAGCTGAGCTCGCTGGGTAAACTGAGGCATCAGAACCGAGGCGCCCTAGGGGGAGAAGGCTTGTAGGGGCCAAGCGGCCTCACCGTGGACTTTGAACTTGATCCCAGAAGCCCAGGGAGGCGCCGGGCGGTTGGTGCCACAGACGGACATGATGAGGCCGCAACCAGCTCTTCTCCCCAAACCTGGTCACCTCGCACCCAGATAAGAGGGAGAATCAAAGCCGCACCTGATTACGGTGCAAATGTAGCGAGGAAATGCAACCCTGAGCATGGAGCCCCCATTTTCATGAGCTTCCAGAATCCCATCATGGGGGTGGGAACAGAACAAGAGATGGGCCGGACAGTCCTCCCCGCCCCGATTTTGTGACATCCTGACCTTCACGCTACAGCCGTGTTTTCTTTCGGGCTCCACAGAACATCTCCCTGAAGCAGCAGCAGCGCTGGGGCAGGGCTGACACCAACTTCATGTCCAGGTACTTGGCTGTCCCCTCGGCCAGGGCGGGTGGCTGCGGGCTGCAGGGCACAGCATAAGGGCCTCCTTGGCAGGGGCAGGGAGGGGGAGGGATGAGACTGAGGCCCCCCTCTGAGGACGGGATGAGTTGGCTAAATGCTGTTGGAATGCAAAATACCAGAAATGGAACAGCTTTAATAAAGGGAATTTTTTTGGTTACAATTTTACAGTTCTAAGGCCATAAAAATGTCCAAACTAAGGGAAAGAGACCTTAATTCAAGGAAGGCTGATGTCTAAATAAAGTTTTAGTAGCTGAGAGATTTCAAACAGAGCCAAGAGGCCATCCTGGAGGTTATTCTGATGCAGTGTATAGATGTCTCTTTTTAGCTTGTGGTGTGCTAGAGGGGCTACAGGGAAGTGCCTAAACTATTGAACAGTGTTCCAGTGGCCTTGATTTTTGAAGATGATTGTGTAACTATATGGCTTTTACTATGTGACTGGGCAGAGTTCACGGGCTGGGAATTGAACCTGGATCTCCTGCATGGCGGGTGAGAATTCTACCACTGAATTACCCTTGTACCACCCCCCCTCCGGAATGGCTTTTAAAAAAGGGAATGTATTATGTTACAAGTTTACAGTTCTAAGGCTGAGAAAATGTCCAAACTAAGCCACCAACAAGGGGTTACCTTCACTCAGGAAAGGGTGATGCCATCCGGAGCACCTCTGTCAGCTGGGAAGGCTCGTGGCTGGCTTCTGCTGGTCCCTTGTTCCTGGGCTCCATTGCCTTCAGCCTCCGTTTCCTGTGGTTTCCTCTCTAAGCGACTGTATGAGCTCTGCTCTGCAACAACTCTTCTCCAAGCGTCTGTATCTCCAAACATCCCTGACGGCTCTGAATTCTCTCCAAAATGTTTCTCCAGCAAACTGATCAAGACTCACCTGGAATGGGTGGGGTCACATCTCCATCTAATCGAAAGTTCACACCCACAACTGGGTGTTCCACATCTCCATGGATGTAACTATAATAAAAAGTTTCTGCCCCAAAATATTGAATTAGGATTAAAAGAAATGGCTGCTGGGCGGCTGCCGTGGCTCAGCAGGCAGAGCTCCGACCTGCCGTGCTGGAGGTCTGGAGTTTGATCCCTGGTGCCTCCTGCCCATATGCAAATTAAAAAAAAAAAAAGAAAGAAATGGCTGCTAAAAAAAAAAAAGAAAGAAACTGCTACTCCCACAAGATTGGCTCATGATTAAAGCATGGCTTTTCTGGGGCACAAAATAGATTCAAACTGGCACATATATATACAACCTACTCTCAAAGGTTCATAAAATGATAGATAGATAGATGGTGGATGGATAGACAAATGGATGGATTGATAGCAGAATAGATAGATGGATAGTTAGAGAGATACAATGATATGGCAAAAAAGCTAAAATTGGTGATCTAGATATCTGGGGGTAGTGTGTGGTATGTTGGAGTTCTCTGTATGGGTTTTGTATAGTTTTGGCAACTGTTCTGTAATTTTGCAATTATTTCAAAATTAGAAGTTTAAGGAAAACAAAATAAAGGGATGGTTAAAGATGAATGAGAAAATGCAATCCAGCAATCAAGCGAAAACAAACAAAATATCCAGGAGTAATACTATTGCTACAAGATAAAATATAATCTCAATGGGGTGCAAGGGTAGTTCAGTGGTAGAATTCTTGCCTGTCAGGTGGGAGACCCAGGTGCAGTTCACAGACGGTGCATGCCCTCCACCACCCCCCAGAAAAGTCAGCAAATGGTGCTACAGTGATGGGGTGGTCACATGGAAAAAGAATGAAATGTGACCCCCACCACACAGCATACAAATAAATAAATACATACATATATATACATAGAAAATCTCAAAGCCAAGTACATTAAATCAACATTCATTAAAATAGAGAGCTTATCTAGTGAATAGAGAGAGTCAGTCCACAAAGACAAGTCGTAAACCTTTATGCACCAAGCAACATGGCAAATACTCAAGGCAAAACCTCATAGAGAAGGAAAGGTGGAGATTAACAAAGAAAAGCTGGAGGTTAAAACCTGGGAATGTATAACACAGTGAATCCTGGGGTGGACAATGTCCGTGATTAACTGTACAAATATTAAAAAGTTATTTCATGAACTAGAACAACATATGGTATTATTACAAGGAGTTAATAATAGAATGATATATGGGGGTAAACGCACCTATTAGGAACTAGAGTTAACAGTAATTTTTAATGCTCTTTCATCAGCAGTAAGAAATGTACCGCACAAATGCTGCAGACAAATAACGGGGGGGTGGTGGGGTGGTGGTGGTGAGGAGGAGTATGGGATAGTTGGGGTTTCCTTTTTTCTTTTTCTTTCTTTTCTGAAGTAATGAAAATGTTCTAAATTTGATTGTGGGGATGTATGCACAACCATGTGGTGATACTGGGAGCCAGAGATTGTGTACCTCAGATGGTTTCTATGCTGTGTGAGTCTATCTTGGTAAAATAGCTTTAAAAAAAAAAACAAACTCATAGAAACATTAGGAGGCCTTGGTTGTTGCGAAAGATATTAGTATGCTATGTTTAGAACCTGACAGATTAAGTGAATCCAAACCAAACCCTTGGCTCCCAGGATGTTTTGCAATGTTTGGAGTCATTTTTCGATTGTTATGACTGCAGCAGCGTTCTCAGCATGTGGTGGGCAGAGGTCAGAAATACTTCTAAACATCCCAGGATGCACAGGACGGACCACAACAAATCATCATCTGGCCCCAAATTTCCATGGTATAGAGGTTGAGAAACCTTAGCTGTAGAGGATTTGTATTTTCTGTTATGCCTGTAGTGACTTTATTTTTAAAAATGTCATTCAGTTGTTTATTATCTTGGCCATGAATAGTCCTTCCAATAGAGAATTTTAGACCCCGTTCTTAGACCTTGTTCCAGAAAAATTAGAAATCAACAAGCAAAAGAAAACCAAAGCCACACCAATAATGGAAATCTGCTTTACTTGGAAATTAAGAAACTCTTTTATAAATAACCCCTGAATCAAAAACTCATGGAATACAGCTAACATGTACTCAGAAAAAGATTTCTATCCCAAGCACTTTCATTATTAGAAAAAAAAAAGGACTAAAGATAAATGAACTAAATATTTAACTGAAGGAACTAGAAAAGTAGCAAAAAAAAAAAAAAAGGTTGGGGATAGAAATTGATAAATCTGAAAATTACTAAATCAAAGACTATTTTGTTTTGCTAAAGCTGCAGGGAATGCAAAATGCCAGAAATGGTTTGACTTTTACAAAGGGGATTTATTAGGTTACAAATTTACAGTTCTAAGGCCATGAAAATGTCCAAATAAAGGTATCAACAAGCAGATACCTTCACTCAGTAAAGGCTGACCACGTCCGGACTTCCTCTGACACAGGAAGGAGCATGGCGAAGTTTGCTGGACCTTCTCTCCTGGGTTGGTTTCATAATGACTCTCGCAGCTCGTGTGGGTCTTCCAGCTTCTCCTGGGGCATTTTCCTCCTTTAAGCAATGGTGCGTCCTCTCTCAGCTTCTCCAGGGCAAAGTCTGAATTTCATCACTTAATTTAGCATCTCCCAGGGAATTTTCTGTCTTTAAGCATCTGTATTTTCTCCAAAATCTCTCTCTCTTAAAGGACTCCAGTAAACAGATAAAGACCCATCTTGGATGGGCAGGGTCACATCTCCATGGAAACCACTTAATCAAAAAATCCCGCCCAGCAATAGGTCTCCCACAAGATTGGATTAGAAGAACATGGCTTTTCTGGAGGTACATAACAGTTTCAAACCAGCACAAAGACCAAAGTACAATATAAAGTAAAAATGGAACAAAAAGTTGGTTCTTATGAAGACATCCATAATAGGTAAAACTCTAGAATCCTGATTACAGATTAAAAGAGAGAAAAGTAAAATGAACATTACCAGTGGAAAATGAAAGTAAGTGATAATAAAAATAAAAGCTGTTAAAAGATTATTGGGAAATCATTATATGCAGCTCAATGACAATAAAATGGGATATTGGATGTTCTTTTAAAAAAATTACATGTATATTAAAAAAAACAAAACTGACACCTGAAGAGGTAGAAACTCAAGGGAGGATGAGACCACCATATGCTTTTTCCTTCCTTTAGTACCCCCAGAACCCAGCTCAGAGACAGAGACAGACCAAAGGCCCTCAGTCAATCTTCCAGAATGAATTATTGAATGGATGAATGAATGAATGCCTCAGCAGTGCTTTTGACTACAACACTGATCTACAATAACACAGGCTTCCTTTACTTTTGCAGCATAAAGCAACCCACGATGTCCACCATCACCCTGGACATAGCCAACAAGGAAATTTCCTGTGTGGACCTCAAGCCACTGGTATGTCCCAACCCTTTGCCACCCCATATTCTGCACGTTGTGTGTTCTGTTAAGAGAAATAGCAGAGGGCCAGGTCTGCTTTTCCCTAGTTGGGGTAACAACCCTCCTAGGTGCAGGATGGATGGATAAGCAAAACTTGGAGTATCTATACCCAGGAATACTATGCAGCCATAAAAAGGTACAAAATACTGATACTTGCTACACTGTGGGCGAACCTTGAGAAAGTGATGCCGAATGAAAGAAGCTATGCAAAAGGCCATATACTGTCTGACTCCATTGATATGAAATGTCCAGAAGAGGCAAATCCCTAGAGACAGAAAGCAGATTGGTGATTGCCAAGGACTGGGCATGGGGAGGGAGGAAGAATGGGGAGTTATTACTTAATAGCCCAGAGTTTATTTTTGTGGCAATGAAAATGTACTGGAATCAGATAGTGGTGATGTTTGTGCAACTTTGTGAAATGTTCTAAAAAACACTGAAGTGCATGCTTAAAGAGAGAGAGAGAAAAAAGGCACTGCTGCAGCTCAGGGGAATTGAGCATTTACCGCCTGCCAGGTACTGTTCTGGAAGCTTCTTTATGTGCAAGAGCTCAATTAGTGAGTGCTGCAACCTCAGGAGGTCGATGCTGTGATTCTCCCCATTTCTCAGATAGGGACACTGAGGCAGAGAGCAGATCGGTCACTGTCTGTAATGGATGCATCCTCCCAAGCCTCCTCGCTCAGCCTTCAAACCCTGTCACCTGGAGCAAAAGGGGGGCTTGTTGGAGATTGGGAGCACGGGAGAAGAGGCCACACCTGGGAACAGAATTGGGGTCTTCTGCTCAGGGTCCCTGAATTTCCCGATGCAGGAAGGGGCATTAGATGAGCTTGGGGAGGCTGGGTCCCAGTGGGCAGCTGAGAAACGACAGGTGTCCCTGATGGCAGGGAGACCGTGCTGGGAAACCCAGGTGGGTGGGGAGGGGGCAGCTGTGAAGGATGGACGCAGGGAGAGGAAGCCCTGGTTAGGGTGTTTTCCTCTCCCAGGCTTGTTGCTGGCCCACCCAGGCACTGGGGGATGTTGGCGGCTGGGGGCTGTCCCCGGGATGGCCACCTCTAAACCCCTATCAACCTGAAAAGGGGCATCACCTGCATCCCTCGAGTGTCGTGGCTGATGACCCAGCATCCCCGATGGAGCTGAGTCCACCCTGGCCAGGCAGCCGTGGGTGCCAGCAAGCAGATCTCAGAGAAGGGGTTCCCTGCTGGGCTCACGCCCAAGGGTGCCAGGCCATGGGGCTGCTGGTAGCAGAAGAGGAGGCTCCCAGCACGCGGCTGGCAGGGGACCCTCACAGTCTCCCCACACACTGCACCTCACCTCCCTTCTCGAGGGAAGACACCTCCGCTTTCCATCGGAGTTCTCCAAACAGCAACTCCTGTGAGCATCCCTGAAGGCAGAGGAAGTGAGGGGACCTCCCGGGAAATTGGGGTTGAGAGTGATTTTTCTTTGAAGATTCACAGCCTCTTCAAAAAATGGAAATAGGGTACACGGGTGGATCAGTGGTAGAATGCTTGTGGGAGACCTGGGTTCCATTCCTGAACCATGTACCGCCCCCCACCCTTCCCCCCCAAGAAGGAAACAAATCTTGCATTCTGTTCCATGCTAACGCCGTGCTGGTCTGAACATGCATTCAGCTACTTGCAAAGACCCAAAATCTCTCTATCCTGGGGCTCTCGGGCTGCCACACACCCCATTTTGAGAACATGTCTCTAAGTCCAGCAGGCTGACGCCCAAATTGTCTACTTTCTCTTCTTTCCTGTCGATTCCTTCCAGCCCGTTCCCCCATTCGCTTTTGCTGTGCCCTCTATGTGCTGGTTTAAAACAAACAACAAGAAAAATTTAATTGTAAATATAATATATATACAAAGCAAAGAAAGAAAAAAGCAGAAATTTTCAAAGCACACTTCAACAAGCAGCTACAGAACAGATCCCAGAGTTTGTCATGGGCTATCATTCCACCATCTTAAGTTTTTCCTTCTAGCTGCTCCAAAACACTGGAAGCCAGAAGGGATATTAATAGAGCAAGTCAGCAGCCATACTCATTTGTTAAATCCCATTTTCTCTGCTATACCTCCTCCTTCTCTTTTAATCCTTCTCCCAATGTACAGGGATCTTTTGGCAATGTGTGTTCTGACTTTTCCATCTTGAGAAGGGTTGCCACCCTAAAGGACAGGGAGATGGAATTCACTGATAATCTTGGAGAGGCTGGTGCCTCCGGGTTTCAGGATGCATCTGACCTAGGAACCCTCTGGGAATTACAGCTCCCAGGAAGGCAAACCTCAGGTCTCAGCTCGAGCCCTAGGCGTTTTTTGTTTTGCATGGGCAGGCACCAGGAATTGAACCCGGGTCTCCGGCATGGCAGGCGAGAACTCTGCCTGCTGAGCCACTGTGACCCGCACCCTGGGTGTTTTTAAGAGTCAACAGGAGTGATGTTGGTTGGGGGTTAGCAAACCTGTGTGTGCTGGGGTTTTTGTAATTCAGGTCTGGTCCGTGCACAGCTGCTAAGAGGAGAGCAGGCCCGTGGCGCAGTCCGTTGGTCAAGTGGCCTCTTAGAGCTTACCCTCCCTGCGTCCATTCGTGGTGGCGATGTGTCCCTGGCATCCGGACACTGTCTTGGGGACCATGAGCAGCTCTGTGTCCAAACCCCTGTGGTGTGACCGTGTCCCGAGCTGGGTTTTCATGGTGGCCCCCCTCTCTCTCTCTCGGCAGACAGCTCTCATTTCACTTGGCTGTGACCACGAGAAGAAGCTCGTCATTCAGAAGTAAGCGCGCTGGCATTGGGGTGGAGAGGTGGGGGCAGGGGGTGGGGACGGGGAAGTGGCTCGGCGGCAGGTTGGAGATTGCAGAAGCTGAGAGATGGGGGCCTAGCCCTACAAGAAACGAACCTGCCTACTTTTTTTTGCATTATTTGCTTAATGTTTCATTGCCTCCCTTGATGACAAGCTCTGTGACCACCGTACACCACAGCCTAAGGATGCGCCTGCCACGAAGTAGACACTTAACAAAGACTTTTTTGGAATTAATAATAGTAAAGCATTAATGAAGATCTTACCCTCGAGTCTTGAAGCAATTTCAGGGATCGGGCAGGTTCAAGACTTAAAAAGAGGAGGTGGTGGGTGGTGCGATGGTGGCTCAGTGGCGGAATTCTCACCTGCCTTGCCAGAGACCTGGGTTCGAATCCCGGTGCTTGCTTATGCGGAAAGAAAAAGGTGGTGATAAAACAGTCCTCAAGAGGAAATCGTAGAAGAAATCTGAAGGCCTGTGGGTGCAGTGAGTCTTTTTATAATCTGTTGCCCAAGTTGCACTGATGCTGCTTTTTCTGCATTCGGTCACCAGTTGATGTGGCCAATCCCATACAGCAGCTTTACCAGTTGGATTCAAAGACACTCGGCATCTCTTAGCAGGTTGGTGTAGCAGTTATGGAGGATGTCCAAATAGGGTATGTTTGCCATAGTTTTCTTTAAAATAATTTTTATTGTGAAATATAACCATATATTTTAAAAACAATACATTTCAAAATGCATTGAAATGTATTTTGCAGTTATAGAACAGTTATAGAACAGATTTCAGAATTTGTGTATGGGTTACGTTTCTACAATTTCAGGTTTTTCCTTCTAGCTGCTCCAAGACACTGAAGACTAAAAGAAATATCAATATAGTGATTTAGCTGTCATACTCATTGGTTAAACCTTATCTTTTCTATTATAACTTCTCCTTCTCCTTTGAAATTTCTCCCAGTCTTTCTGCCTAATAAGCCTAATAAGTCCCGAGGCTTATTTTAACTCTTTCATGTTGGAAAGGGCTGTGAATAATATGGGATAGAGGGATGGAACTAGGTGATGTTCTGGAGAGGCTGGGCCCTCCATTTTTCAGGACTTCTGTGGCCTGGGAACCCATCTGGAGGTTGGAGGTTTCTGGAAAGTTACCCTAGTGCACGGAACCTTTGTAGAGTCTCAGATAGAGCCCCAGGTGTCCTTAGAGTTAACAGGAATGGTTTCTGAGCCTACCTACTTTTGTATATGTTCAACGTCGCCATCACGAGCATTTCAATAAGCAGAAATAAGAGCGTAAGTTTGAGTCTATGACCTGTTGCTTCCCCTCCTTCACCTGGGTTGCTTGGACGTTTTTCTCCTTCTCCCTAATGGTTTGCTCATTCTCTGTCTTCCTTTTTGGCGCCTGAATTCCTCTTTTTGGTTAAAATCGCTGAGTGTCTTTTGCTTTAATCTCTTCCTTAAAATTTTGGAAAATTTTGCCTCTCACCTCCAGAGTTTTCCCTGTAAATGGAGCTGTAAAGTAAGAGCCCAAGAAAAAAAAAAGCCGGAAGATTGGCCACACTGTCATCCTGCCCTGCGGGGGGCCCCCCTCCCTCGCCCCCACACACCCTGCCCCAGCAGTGCTGAGCTGGGAAATGCATAACAACCAGTTCTGGGCAGAGGGCTGATTTGCAGCATTTTCCAGCTCCCAGTGGGGTAAACACTCCCACCAGGGCAGATTTCGGGCTCTCAGTGGGAGGCACCCCATGGCTCAGAAAGTTCCAGAAGATTTAACAGCCGCTGGCTCCCAGGAGCCTGTCTCAGTAACCACCACTCCCGGGAAGAGCACACAGGTGATGCCTTCACCCATTTTTATGTCCCCCACCCCCATCCCCCCAAAAAAGGAAAAGCTTTATTTACTAAATTAATAAATTACATATAAAAGCAAAATGCTTTTGGCATAAAAAGAGCAGGGAAGGTATTTGCCACACATATAACCAAAAGAAGTTAAAGGACTTGAATCCAGGATTCATAAAAGATTTCCCACATATTGATTTTTAAAAGACGCAAGAATAGACAAGAAATAGGGGGGGGGAATGGGCAGAAAAGTTCAAATAGGCACTTCAAAACAAAACAAAGCAAAACACACATGCAGTACATACATCGGCCGTCTGCAACCGAGAATTACCTGGCCCAAATGTCAGCCATGCCAAGGTTAGGGAGTCTTGATCTTCAGTTAACGGGCTCCAGGGAAGGGACTCGTACGTCCTGCCCTTCGCCTGACATACGTGCGCTGCCCATTCCTTGGGGGATTGAATCACGCACCCCATGCCATCTCGATCTTAATCTTCATCCCTGTGGGGTGACCCCGCCGTAATCAGGTCGTCTAAAGAATGGCCATATGGAATTGGGGAGGGGGGCCCTTAATTGAGCATATGGCTGGAGGCCTTATAAAGAGAAGTCACAGGAGGCTGCTGGAGAAGCCAGAGGCCAGCAGTAAGGGGAAACCAGGAGAGAGAGAGAATGCCGGGTAGAGGTAGAGGTGCAAGCCAGCGCCAGCATGCTGCAGACTTCCAGAAAAAGCCTGGCCTCTGGAGACCTTGATTTGGGGATGTCTAATCTCTGATGTTGTGAGCCAATAAATGCTCGCTGTTTGAGCCAACCCATACTGTGGTTTTTGTCATAGCAGCTCTGGCAAACCACGACACCTACTTATGTTCCCCCTTTTATCATAATGGGAATGATAATCTAATATGTCTAAGATGTTATGCCTAGTTTTTAAGTTATTGTGTTAGTTTGCTAGCTGCTGGAATGCAATATACCTGAAAAGGAACAGCTTTTAAAAGGGGGAATTTATTAAGTTGCAAGTTTACAGTTCTAAGGCTGTGAAAATGTCCAAATTAAGGCATCCAGCGGATACTTTGGTTCTAAAAGACCAGTGATGTTCCGGGTTTCTCTCTTAGCTGGAAAAGCACATGGTGACATCTGCTAGCTTTCTCTCCAGCAATCTTAGCAGCTTCCCCTGGGCTCTGTCCGTTCTGTTGCCTCTGTCGGTACTGGTGGCTAGCTCTAAAGCTTTTCCCAAAATGGTTCCCTCTCAAAGGGCTCCAGTAAGCAACCCCACACACAATTGAAGGGGTGGAGAAAAATCTCCATGGAAACCATCTTCTCAAAAGTTACCACCCACAATTGGGCCACATCTCCATGGAAACAACCAAAAAGCTCCCACCCAGCAATATTGAATGAGGATTAAAGAACTTGGCTTTTCTGGGGGGACACAACAGATTCAAATCAGCACAGTTATTGAGGTGAAATCCACACAACACGAATGTAACCATTTTAAAAGTGAACAATCCAGTGTTGTTTGGTACATTCATGATATTGGGCAGCCGCCACCTCTAACTAGTTCCAGAACATTCCATCACTCCAAAATAAAGCCCGTGACCATTGGCACTCGCTCCCCATTTCTCCCTCTCCCCAACCCCTGGCAACCACCAAATCTGTGCATTTGTCTGTTCTGAACAGTTCATATCAATGGACTCATACAATATGTGACCTTTCCTGGCTTCTTTCATGGAACACGATGTCTTCAGAGGTCCATCCATGTTGTCACATGCATCATCCATCATCCTTTATGCGGCTGAGTAACAGTCCATTGTCCGGATGGACCACGTTTTGTTGCTCCATTTATCTGTCGATGGCCGCTTGGGTTGCTTCCACCTTTTGGCCATTGTGAATACTGCCGCTGTGAACATCGGTGTGCAAACATCTGTTAAAGTTCCTGCTTCCAGTTCTTTCGGGTCTGTATCCGGTAGCAGGATTGTCGGGTCATATACTGTTTCTATAATTAGCTTTCTGAGGAATTGCCGCAACGATGTCCACAGCAGCGAACCGTTTTCCATTCCCACCAGCAGTGAGTGAGTGCTCCTGTGTCCCCACAACCTCTCCAACACTTGTTATATCCCATTTTTCACGATTGCCATCCTCAAGGGTATTAATTCGTATGTTCTTGTGGTTTTGATTTGCATTTCCTTAATGGCTAATGATGCTTGAGCATCTTTTCATGTGCTGATTGCCCGTTTGTATTTCTGCTCTGGGGAGATGTCTATTCAAGTCCTTGGCCCATTTTTAAATTGGATTGTTCACCCTTTTGTTCTTGAGTTGTAGGAGTTCTTTAAATGTTCTGGATATTAAACCCTTATCAGATATATGGCTTTAAATATATTATACCATTCTGTAGGTTGTATTTTCATTTCCCTGATACTATCCATAGATGCTCAAAAGTTCTTAATTTTGATGAGGTCCCATTTTTACCTTTATTTTGTTGCTTGTGCCTTTGGTGTAAAATTTAAGAAACCAATGCCTAACGCAAGGTCCTAAAGATCCTTCCCCATGTTTTCTTCTAGGAGGTTTATAGTATTAACTCTTATATGTAGATCTTTGATCCACTTTGACTTAATTTTTGAATATGGTTTAAAGGAAGGGTTCACATTCATTCTTTTACATATGGACATCCAGTTTTCCCATGCACCATTTGTCAAAGAAACATATTCTTCCCCACTGAGTGGAAAACCAATGGGTCATATTTGTCAGGGCTGGCTCACCGTTTTTAATAGCTGTGTAGTATTCCTTTGCATGGCTGATGGGCAGTCCCCATCTTTAAGGCTATTTGGGCTGTACGCTGGGCCTCCGGTACCTGTGCACGCTCCTTCAGGCACCACCAGGGCTCAGGTAAACTTTGGGGAGCGAATTGCCATAATGCCGTTCCCAGAGGCCAGACGAGCCTCCCCCTCCTCCCCCCACAGCGATGCATCAGGGGCCGTTTCCCACAAACCCCACATCGGGGCTGGGACCTGTGAGGGTGTCACCCTCGTTCCAAGCGAGGTTGAGCAGCTTCTCACCATTGTCTCTCACTCGCAGCAAAATCTCAGCCTGCTCCAAAGGTGTGCTCGATCCAGTGGTCCTCCAGGATAACTACAGCTATGTCATCGAGAGGTGAGCCCAGGCTTTCCCTGACAACCCCTTCCTCCCGGGACACCCCGCAGCCACCCCAGCCACCCCCACCCCCACCATCTGATGGAGAATGAAGAATTGACTTTTAAATTGGTGCCTGGCCAAGAAAGCATCCTTGGAGAGGCAGGGGATGGGCAGAGGCAGCCGAATGTCCAGAATGGAGGCCGTAAGCGGCCGTGGGGACACATGGGCAAAGGTGTGTCTGCGTCCCAGGCCTCTCGGGGTGAGGGGCAG
>PVIY010047011.1:0-17569 GCA_004026745.1 Myrmecophaga tridactyla
ATGCATGAGATGTTTGGGATTTTCTTTTTCCTTTTAATTTCATTTTCTGGAGTAATGCAAATGTATTAAATATGATCCTGCTGGTGAATACACATCTGTATGATGATACTGTGAACCATCTATTTTATACTTTGAATGGCCTTTAAGGTTTGTGCAGCTATCTCAGTAAAAATATAGGAAAAAAATTAAGTGCCAATTTCTTTTCAGAAACCATGGAGGTGAGATGGTACTGGAATGATATATTTAAACTACTGAAAGAGAAAATATGCCACCAAAGAATTCTTCAACTGGCAAAACTCTTCAAAAATGAGGGAGAGTTTTAAAATATTCATTAAAAAACAGAAGCTGGGAGAATTCATTAGCAAGATTCTTGACCTGTAAGAAATATTAAAGGGCATTTATGCCAGTTGAATAGGAAAGACAGGGGAGAGAGAATTGGACGAGAGTGAGACATGGAGATTATCAGTAAGGGTCCCTTAGAGGACAAAAAAAAAGAGGCAATAGGACATATAAAAGCCAAAGGATAAAATAGTTGAAGTATTATCTAAAGAGTAAGAACATTGTGTGTTAATGTATTAAACTCTCCAATTAAGATGCACAGATTGGTGAAATGGATAAATGAATGATATGTCCATATTCTATCTGTAATAGACTCACCTTAGACCAAAGATTACAAGTAGATGAAAAGCTGGAAAAGTTATTCCATTCAGGCAGTAACCAAGAAAGAGCTAAGGTATCTATACAATATTAGACAAGATAAACTTTCAGTACAAAAAGTTTACGAGACAAAGAAGAACATTATATATTAACAAAAGGGGCAATTCACCAAAAAAACCAAACAATCATAAATGTTATGTGTCTGTATTAGGTTTCTGTAGAGAAACAGAATCAACAGGGAACACTCCCAGATATAAAATATATAAAAGTGTCTCATATGACCAAGGAAACACAGAGTCCAAAATCCACAGGGCAGGCTGTGAAGCCAACAATTCCAATGGAGGGTCTGGGTGAACTCCACAGGAGAGGCTTACCAGCTGAAGCAGAAAGAGAGACTGTCTCTTCTGAATCCTCCTTAAAAGGCTCCCAGTGATTAGATTAAGCATCACTCACTGCAGAAGACACTCCCCTTGGATGATTAAAAATCAGCTGTGGATGAAGCTGACATGATCATTATTTAATTCTATGAAATGTCCTCATCTCAACAGACAGACCATCACTTGCCCAACCAGACAAACAGGTACCACCACTTGGCTAAGTTGACATATGAACCTGACCATGATAGTCCACCCCTTGTCAACTTGGCTAGGTGAAGTTGCTTAGTTCTATTGCTGTGGACATGAGCCAATGGCATGTGAACCTCTTCTGTTGTTGATTACATCCACAGTCAGCTAGGAGGTGTGCCTGCTGCAGTGAATGATACTTGATTTAATTTTCTGGTGCTTAAATGAGAGACTCAAGATAGCACAGCCCAAGCAGCTCAGTATACCTCATCTCAGCCCTTGCACCTCAGCCCAGGCCTTTAAGATGTAGAAAGAAATCACCCCAGGGAAAGTTGTTGGAACCCAGAGGCCTGGAGAGAAGGCCAGCAGAGATCAATCACCCTGTGCCTTTCCACATAAGAAAGAGCCTCAGTTGAAAGTTAGCTGCCTTTCCTTTGAAGAACTAATGAAGTAAATTCCCTTTTATTGAAAGCTAATCCATCTCTGGTGTGTTGCATTCTGGCAGCTACCAAACTAGAACAGAATTTGGTACTGGAGAGTGGGGTGCTGCTGCAGTTTGCAAGTACCAGATACGTTGGAATGGTTTTTTGGATGGCTAAGGGGAAGATTTTGGAGGAAATGTAAGAGAATGATGGAGAAGTCCTGGAGTGCTTGAAGAAACTCTTGGTGTAAACAGAACCACTGCCAATCTGGACAAAGGGGACCACAAAAGGAACAAATTGGAATTTGCAGAGTGAGAACCATGTAAGCTCGGGTCTGAAGCCAAGAAACATTGGCCAGGAGAGTGGACCCACCCATATACATGGAGAGGCAAGGATGAGTCTCTCACCTTGTTGCAGTGGAAGAGTCGTGCAACCTCAGGCCTTGGAGAAGGTATGGCACACTCCTTGGGGGACTGGGGAGATCCTGGCTGCCACCACATGGAGGGGTTGAGCATGTGCCCCAGAAATGGCAGAGAACCCAGGAGTGGCCCCGATATCTGGAAAGTGAAGCCAAGGAAAATGTGGTCTCCTCAATGTTCCCCGAGGTCGATTCATAAAGAGGCAGGCCACTGCATAGGCGTTTGGAAAGGGTGGAACTGCCACTTTCTAAAGCTGAAGGATAAATGACTTTCAGACTTTGAAATCCAGTGGTGTTTGCCCTGCAGGTTTTCCTTCCAATTTCTCCCTAAGGATCCTGTGACAGTCCCTCCTTTGCATATTGGCACCAGATAGTCTGTTTTGAGATTCATAGGTCCACAGCCAGAAGAAAACTTGTGTCACTTTGATATAATTTATGGTGATGCATATAGTTGCCAAGTTGAAAAGAGGTGGATGTGTGGTAGTTAGATTCAGTTGTCAGCTTGACTAGGGGAAGGTGCTTAGTTCTATTGCTGTGCATGAGCCAATAGCATGTGAACCTCATCCAGTTTTTAGCTTCTAACATCTTAAGACTTTCCACTTTGATCTTACATGTCCCTTGGCTCTCCCAATAGTGAAAGCTTCATTTTTCCCCATGTGTCAAAAGGAAACATCTATATTTATCCAGCACAATGAGGCTGCAATGTACACATTTATCTGGGTAACGTCAGAAGGCTTCTTATTTTTCCCTATGATAATACTACCAATAGTGATATCTACAGATATTTATTGAGCCCTTGAATATGCTAAAGACTTTATGCATATTATTTGACATTATTAATCCAATCTCTTAGATGAAAAGTAAAAGGTACTTCATATGTAAGTATTTTATTGAAGGTCATGAAATTGGGCAGATTCAGGGCCAAAATTTGAAACCAGGTATCTTAAATTGAGACCAAGTACATTTTGTATTACATGAAAGCTAACTTTATGGGTATTTACAAGGTTATATGCATGGATAATTGCCCATTTCTATTTGTTGATAATTAAGCATGTGTAGCAGAAAGAGGTATTTACAAAATTTTCTGTTTCTGAGTCACAATGTACTTATCAGCAATGGTGGGTTCTCTGCTCAATGCACCCAGATGATCAGTGCTTGAGACACTGCCATTTCAGAAAAATAAAGAATTTATTACTAACCACAAAGGAGGAGATCAGATGGCCTATTGATTGGCCTAAAATCACTTTCCAAAACTACAGTAACTCTGTCAGAAGATGGGCAGATTTTAGGACAACAAGTACAATGGATTGAGAGGTGAAGGTTGGAGATGATCTAATTATTCAGCCAGAACAGACTGATTACATGCTTAGTCGCAGAACATATGTAAGAAAATGGCAGTCTTAATATGATGAAAGGTGTTTGAAAATGTTATGTATATTGGAAGCAGATAACTTGTTCTAAGTTTCCATAGCCAGAGGAGAATTATTTACCAGCACAGTCTATGTTAAAACTGATTTCTATTAGTCTTTGTGCTTAATACCATTACTGAAATTATTTAAGGCTCTTGTGATATTGTGGTGAAATGAATGTATTTTGTATATGGAAATAAAATGTCTTTTTTGGGTCCAGATGGTTCAGTGTGCTGGTTTGAAGTTTTACTCCAGAAAACGCAATGTTCTTTTTATCCATTCTTATAGGTACAGACATTCTGTGTGTGGGATCTTTATGCCAGGTTATTTCAAATAATTTGTGACCCAACCCTTCCAAGGTGGATGTTACACTTTGCTAAAGCTGCTAGAGTGCAATATACCAGAAATGGGTTTTCTTTTACAAAAGGATTTATTGTCACAAGTTACAATTCTAAGACCATGAAAACACCCAAAATAAGGAGCCAAAAAGATGATATCTACTCAGAATAAAGGCAGCTGGCACTGGGGTTCCTCTGCAACATGAGAAGATGCATGGCCATGTCTTCAGTCCTCTCCTGGCTTCTGATATCAAATAGCTCTTTCAGCTCCTGAGCATCTGTCTTGCTTCAACTTGGGGCATTTTCTGTCCTAGCTTTCTCTCAGTGTGTGAGATCTCTTAAAGGATTCCAGTAAAATAAAACTGAATGAGTGATAAATGAGCAGGGTCACATACCCATAGAAATAACCTAAGCAAATGGTTCTACTCAACATAGGTCTTATTCACAATGTTGGATTGAAAGAGCATGGTTTTTCTCAGGTGACTAACAGTTTCAAACCACCACAGTGGGAGTGTGATTGCACTCTTTAGGGTTTTCAGTAACCTTGGTGGTTGGGACTTGGCATTCTGTGACAGTTTGCAATATCTGGCTGAATTACTTGGTTACTTGCATAAAAGTAACCCTGAGAATTATCTCTCAACTCTATTTGAAGTCTCTTGGCCATTGAAACTTTATTTCCTTTCCCCATTTTGTTCAAGAAAGTAATATCAATTCCATTATGCCAGGGCTCATTCCTGGGAGTACACATGTTGCCAGGGACACTTACACCAGTGCAGGTAATGTTCCATGTTGGGGAGAAAGGTAGTGAGTTTACTTGCTAGATACCACATCTGAGCAACAAAAGAGGTTCTGTGGGGGTGACTCTTAGGCACTAAGTAAATATAAGCTTAGCTTCACAAATACATAAATAAGTTTCATAAATGCCAGCCTCAAGATTGAGGGCTTGGCTTATTAAATTGGAAACTCTATTGCTTAAGGGAATAGGTGGAATTCCCCAGGTGGGAATGTTTAATAATTCCATGCTTTTTCTCCAGTCCCTTAAGAACTTGCCAATGATTTCTTCATTTTCTGCCCAAAATGTCTCAGTTATCACAATAATGTATACAGTATATCAACAGCTCATGCCTTATTCTAGATCCTATGTCAAAGAAAGCTGAATTATGTTGTTTAGATAAACTGACAAGACAGGTTAAATTAGATTATGTGCTCATGTAAGTTAAAATTTTGGTCAAAATATATACATCTTCTTTGGTCTCAGACAAAACTTAAAGTTTTAATATATTCTCAATATAATCCTTTACCTTTCATACTGGTGTAAATCACATCTCCTTTTCACCTTCTTTCACACTTGCTGTATGTTGGAGTGTTGAATTTCAGGGCTAGAGTGTCTCAGGTGCCACACAGCTACCCAAAGTTCCAGGGAACTACCAGGTTATACACAAATAGCAAACCATCTCAGGATTTAGAAATAACAATTAAGTTTCAGGAATAAATGTGTTTGCAGTATGCAATTACATTCTAGGCCATAATTTTATCATTAGTATTTTTAAATGAACCTATTTCAGAAATTTAAAAATTTGAGAGTTGGCTTATATTGGGGTCATCAACAACAAAATATCACAGAAGTTTTTCTTGTCTCATATTAACTTCTTTATCAGGGTTTTGTTAAGTAAAATGAGGAACATGATGTATACACTTACTTTGCTTCTCTTTTAAAGTCCCTTTATGATAAACATGAAGTTTTGACTTATAGCTGACTATGTATACTTTTAGAGAAGCATTAGAAAAAATGTAGTGTAACTAACAAATAAATTTGCTTGTTTCTGTAAATAATATGTAAACTTTTTTCTAAGAATAAATAAAACCATGACTAACAACATCATACTGTTGTTTAAAATCATGCAGATCAGTATCAGGATATATCATGGAATGACAGAGAGAACATTGTTGTCTTTAGGAATTTTATACAATCTCTAAATATATAAATGACATTTCATGCATATAAATTTAGTAACAGAAGTATATTAGCCAGGGTTCCCTAGGGAAACAGAACCAACAGGAGATACCTGTAAATATGTGATTTTATAGAAGTGCCTCAGGTAGGGATGTCAAAGTCCAAACTCCCTAGGCAGGCAGTGAACTGACAACTCCAATGAAAGTCCTCCATGAACTCCCCAAAGAGGCTGGCCAGGTGAAGGGGAGGTGAAAATCATCTTCTCTATCTATGCTGTAGACACCACTTCTCCATAAAATGTCCTCAAAAGATTGGATTAATTCTAGCTGATTGGACTCTCTCTTTGTGGAAAATACTACATCAGTCAGCCATAGATGCCATCAGCCATAGATGTAAACCAATGACTGATGATTCAATAAGCCAGCCTTCTGGCTTGTTAACCAGCCATAAAATGTCCTTGCATTAAGGGAAAGTTCAGTACTTGTTTGACCAGACAACTTTGCTCCAACACCTAATCCAATTGACACATGAACTAAGCATAACCATCCAACATTGGTTAACTTGGCAGCTATACACATCACACATCACCTTAAACCATATTTAAGTTCTGAATAGAACATAATAATAGACATATTCTTCATCTAACAATTCCAACTCTCATGTACAACCAGAAAGAAAATACATCATTCCAGAAAAGGGCACAAGTTCTTGGCTAATATTCACTCCTAGAGCATCAATACTACAACAAGAACAATGCAATTTATGTCATATGATAAGGAGATAAAATAGAGACGGAAACAAAGTTATTTGACTTATGTACAAATACAAACATACAATGAAGCAAGGAAGAAATATTCATACCATTACAGTTCTCATTTCTGTAACTAGTCACATAGGTGAGGTTCATATTTATCACTAACTTCTTCCACTACAAGCTGCATGCTCCCTTTGCCCTCAGCAATCACTTCAGCTGATCATGTTCTTTACCTGGTGTGGTGACCTAAGCTTTCATTCCTGAAGTTTCTGGGCCATTGGTGTTCCTGGATTGGGTTCTTGCATTTTTCCATTGACCTTCATCACAGGACATGGTAATAACAAAAGAAATAACCTAATGGATTGCCTGATCCAAGGAAAATGCATATTTATCTCCCTTGTGTAGTTGAGTCTTATTTCCTCAGAATAAGATCAATCACCCCAGATGATACAGTAATATTCTTCCTTGTCTGTGGATTCAGAGGGATGAGAAACCCAAAAGGAATCCAGGTGGCAGTCATAACATCAAGTTCAATGGAATCATTGTTGTGTCTCCTGGTAGTAACACTCCTCCTTTTGGAACTAGACTTGGAGAGCTGCAAAGCTCTATGTTGGAGGGAAAGGAATACAATTTTTTCTAGTGGCCCACTATAGGTGATAGTGAGTGGTGCCACTCTTATTTCCACCTGCTGATTCCTGGACCTGTGAATCCTTGCTATAGAGGAAAAACAAAATGTATTGAATGCTGATTCAGAGCACACCCAGCCTTATAGAGAGCATTGCCACAGATATGCAAGGTTTTTGCACATAGTTAGTGCTATAATTGAATCTTTCAAGACCATCCCTCCATTCTATCAACACAGCTGCCTCTAGATGATGGGAAACATTGTATGACCAGAGATTTCCATGAGCATATGTCCATTCTTGCACTTCCTTTGCTGTGAGGTGGGTACATTGATCATAAGTAGTGCTGTATGGAATAACATGATAATAAATAAGGCATTCCATAAGTTAACAGATGGTGGTTTTGACAAAAATATTGCTTGCAGGGAAGGCGGTCCCATATACAGAGCATGCATCTATTCCAGTTAGAACAAATTGCTGTCCCTTTCATGATGGAAGTGGTCCAATATAATCAACCTGCCACCAGGTAGCAGACTGATCACCTCAGGGAAATGGTATTATATCAGGGACTATGTGTGGGTCTCTGCTGCAAGCAGATTAGGAACTCAGCAGTGGTGGTAGCCAGGTTTTCCTTGGTGAGTGGAAGTCTATGTAGCCTCCATCACAACACCATAACCACTTTTTTCATGAGCCCTTTGAGCAATGACAGGAGTGATGGGGAAAAATGGATGACTTGTATCCACATAATGGGTTATTTCAACCACTTGATTAGTAAAAACTTCCTCTGCCCCTCTGGTGAATATTCACAAGGGACACAAACATCTTTATATTTCTTCTCTACCCAGAAAGTTCTATGCTCATATCACTTCCCCACATGTCTTTGTCATCAATTCCCCAATGATTCTCCTTCCAAGTCCCTAGCAATCCAGCCAAACCAATAGAAAGAGCCCATGGGTCAGTACACAAGCACATCTTTGAAGTTCTCCTTTCACAGAAATTGAAAATGAGGTGCACTGCTTGATGTACCAGTCACAGAAAAGACTTCCACTCAACCCTGTCCGTCAGGGACATCCCAGAAAGGTACTGCAGTGCTACTGCAATTTTCAGCAGTACAGGCATAGAATGCATCTGTAAAACAGGTCCAAGTTTTCTTTTTTTAAACTTTTTTAAGTCAACCAATTGTAAGGAAGTCACCAAGAGGCCATAACTCTGAGATGGGAAAGAGAATTAATATGGCAGGAGTAAGGACCATAGGATTTTGAAAATGTCCTCCTGTAACTAACTTGTGCTTTTAGGATCTCCTCAAGCCTTATCTCACATATACCATTCCCATGTTATGATGGAGTGCTGCTCTTTATGTTATGGCTTGGTAGGTCAGACAACACCCAGATCATGATAGGCACCTCAGGTCTCATTGTAACTTGATGACCATGTTCAGCATACAGTCCTTACTAAGGCCCAGTGACAGACTGAAACTGTTTCTCAAAAGTAGAGTAGTTATTTACAGGAAATGAATCATATAGCCTATATATGACATTCCTTCTGTTGGAAATTAAAAATCACCTTGCCTTAATAATATCCCAAAATTATGAACAACAACAAATTATGTAGGCTATCAAGCCCTAGGCAATATATACAATTGTGTACTTTGAACAAACATAACCCAGGAATACTTTTTTGTAGTTCTAATGCACATTTTATTTACTTATAAATTTTGTCAAGTAGATTTCATTATTAATCCTATCCCAAGGCTATTTATATTTCAAAAATGATTTGTTCACTATGCTTACCATTGCAAAGTTAATATTAGAAAAATTTATGAATTGGGGCATTATTCAGAGCAAGCATGGCCTTTTCTGCAGCATTTCCTTATTACCTACAATTTCTAATCTCCATGCCCAGTAAAAAGTATTCTAAACCAATGCCACTCTCCTCCATCTTTCTGCAGCAAATCTTCCCTCATAGCTACCTTTGTTGGTTAGGCCCTGAGAACAGGAAATGGTGAGACAGAAAAAATCAATCCTGGTCTGTTTAACATGTGCTATTGTTTAGTTTATATATATATATATAGTGTGTGTGCATGAGCAAGCACCAGGAATCAAGCCTGGGACTCTGGAATGGCAGGCAAGAATTCTGCCACTGAGCTATCATTGTACTGCCCTAGCTTATATTTTTTAAGATGCAATTTTTGTGGTATATATTTTGTATTCACATGGTAATGTGTGCTGGTTTGAAGCTATTATGTAACCAGAATAAAATTTTTTTTTTAATCCTGATCCAATCTTATGAGGGCAGACATTTCTATTAATCTTGATTCAATACTTTAGAGCAGAAAGTTTTTATTAGATTATATCCACGGAGACATGACATGTCCAATTTTGCATGTCACCTTTTGATTAGATGCAGAGGTGAGTCTGCCCATTCATGGTGGATCTTGAACATTTTCTGGAGTACTTTAAAAGGAGGGAAATAATAGATACCACAGAGCAGATGAGATGCTTAGAGAAAAGTTGCCTCAGAGCTAACAGAGCCAACATGAGACCCAGATGTTTGGAGGGTGATGCAGGGCCAATCTGATATCATGATGTGCCTTCCCATAAGAAACAAAGCAAGCCAAAGCACAGAACTGTGTTCTGAAGGAGCTAAGTCAAGGACCACTGATGCCAAGTGAGAAACCCACACAGGAAACAGATGCTGAAAGCAATGGAACACATGAGTAATAGATCAGCAGTTACCAGCAATGTGCCTTCCCAGCTGAGGTGTTCTGGATGGCATTAGCTGATCTTGAGTGAAGTAACCTCTTACTCAATTTCCTTTGTAAAAGCCATTCCATTTCTGGTATATTACATTCCAGCAGCTTAACAAACTAAAACACAATACAATCATACAAAGTGTACAACAAGTTGTTCACAGTATTAGTGTAGATCTGTAAATTCCTCAAAATTGATTTTTGAGCATTTTCATTACTCCATAAGAAAATAAAAGTAAAAATAACATTCAAAACAAACAATACCTGATATCCCCTATTGTTTATTTATTTAGTGTTTATTGCTCATTTTTTCTTGTCTGCCCATACACTGGATAAAGGGATTGCCAGTCACAGGGTTTTCATAATCACATGATCATATATTAAAATTCTATAGTTATACAATCATCTTCAGAAATCAAAGCTATTTTATTACAGTTCAACACTTTCAGGGATTTCCCTCTAGCAACTCAAGTCCATGAAAAACTGTAAAGGGATAACTATACACTGCATAAGAATAACTTCTGGGACAATATATCAGTCTTATTTGGAATCTCCAAGCCACTGAGACTTTATTTAGTTTTATTTCTCCTCCCCCTTTTGGTCAAGAAAGATTTCACACTCTCATGAAGCTGAGGCCAAGCTGATCTCCTGGACTCTTGTCTCAGATTGCTAGGGAGGTTTACACCATTGGGAGATTTACACCTCATTTAAGTGTGAAGGCAGTCAGTTAACCTGTGGTTTTGGCTTTAAGAGAGAGGCCACAAATGAGGATCTATGGGGTGAATCTTTAGCATAATGATAAGTAGGTTTTTCTTCTCCTTTGCAAAAATAAGTTTCATAAGGCAAAAATAAGTTTTCCCAAGATCAAGGGAATGTCCCATCAAATTGGCAGTCCCCAGAGATTGTGAGAATATTTGGTCCTCCTCAGGTGGGTGAACTTAATATTTCCATGTTTTTTCTCAGTCACTCAAAGGGAATTTGCATATATATATTTTAAATTTTTTATTGTGAAATATAGCATATACTAAAAAGCAATAAATTTCAAAGTACATTGAAACAAGTAGGTATAGAAGATATTTCATAGTTTGGTATGGGTCACATTTCCACAATTTTAGGTTTTACTGACTAGCTGATCCAAGATACTAGAAAGTAAAAGAATACCAGTATAATGATTCCACAGTCATACTCATTTATTCAATCCTGTTTTCTGTGTTATAACTCCTCCTTCTCATTTGGTCCTCCTCCCAAATTTAGGGGTATTTATGAAATGCCCATTCTAATGTTTTCATGTTGGGAAGGGCAGTTGACAGCATGGTATAGTTGAATACAACTTGTTGACCTTCTCAGAAAGACTGGCCACTCTGGGATCAAAGAAATATCTGGCCTGGGAACTCCTTTGAAGTTTGTAGAACTCTGGAAAGTAGTCATCGTGTATGAAGTATTTATAGAATTTCAGGTAGAGCCTCAGGTGTTCTTTAACATTGACAGAAATAGTTTTGGCTGGGATGTGACAAACCATGGTAAGTAGCAATATCTAGCTAAGGCTTGCATAAGATTAGCCTCCAGAATAGCCTCTTCATTCTTTTGAACACCCTCAGACACTGATATAGTATTTTGTTGTAATTATTTCCCCCCTTTTCATCAAGAAGGTATTATTGATCCAATAGTTCCAGGACCAGGCTTATCCTGGATTCATGTCTTTTGTTGCCAGTCAGAATTTCACCCCTGGATGTTTTGTCCCATGTGCGGGGAGGGTAAAATTTTTACTTGCAAAGTTCAGCCTAGAGAGAGGGTGGCCACAGCTGAGCAACAAAAGAGGCCATCTGGAAGAAACTCTTTGGCACAACTATAGTTAGGCTTAAGTTCTCTGCTACATAAATAAGTTTCAGAAGAATGAGGCTCAAGACCAAGCACATCACTTTTTGACTTGGTGGTCCCTATTATTTGAGACAGAATCAGGTGTTTCCCTGATAATATTTTTCTCCCATCCCTCAAGGAAATTTTCCAATGCTTTTAAATTATCTGCTCAATATAGGCTTGGATACATACAGGTATTACATTAAGCTGTAAAGAATTACAAACCCTTATTCCCATTCTGGTCTCTGTATCTTTGGGTTCTTTAAATGATCTATCCAGATAGGCTGAGTTATATTATGTGCTACAGAAAATTTAGATTTTGCACAAGAGAAACATCTCTACATTTGATCTCATACAGTAAATGAAGTTCTAAAATATGACAGTGTCCTACTTAACCCTGTGTTCTAACTTACCTCAGTCCCTATCAAATTGACTTTGTTCTTATCTCTAGTTGAACGTTGGTCTCTTTTTTTTTTTTGGATTCCTTAATAACTGTTGTACGTGGCAATGCTGACTTTCAAAGATGCAGAACTCCTGCTCTGGGTCCCAGGTGTCACACACTTCTAGCAGAAAATAAAAGGAAAGTTATCCAAAACTTAGAAATAGGAGGTAACTTCTTAAACTTTACACCCAGAGCACAAGTGACCCAAAGCTCCAGGCAAATACCAGTGTGCTGGTTTAAAAGGACGTATGCCTCCTAGAGAAGCCAAGATTTAATCAAAATCCCATTTTATAAAGGTAGAATAATCCCTATTCAATACTGTATGTTTGAAACCGTAATCAGATCATCTCCCTGGATGATGTAATTTAGTCAAGAGTGGTTGTTTAACTGGATTAGGTGATGACATGTCTCCACCCATTTGGGTGGGTCTTGATTGGTTTACTGGAGTCCTATAAAAGAGGAAACATTTTGGAGAATAAGAGATTCAGAGAGAGTAGTGAATGCTGCAGCACCGTGAAGCAGAGTCCACCAGCCAGCGACCTTTGGAGATGAAGAAAGAAGCACCTCCTGGGGAGCTTCATGAAACCAGAAGCCAGGAGAGAAAGCTAGCAGATGGTGCTGTGTTCACCATGTGCCCTTCCAGCCAAGAGGGAAGCCCTGACTGTGTTTACCATGTGCCTTCTCTCTTGAGAGAGAAACCCTGAACTTCATCAGCCTTCTTGAACCAAAATATCTTTCCCTGGATGGGTGCCTTAGATTGGACATTTCTATAGACTTGTTTTAATTGGGACATTTTCTCAGCCTTAGAACTGTAAACTAGCAACTCATTAAATTCTCCCTTTTAAAAGCCATTCCATTTCTGGTATATTGCATTCCAGCAGCTAGCAAACTAGAACAACCAGGTCATACATATACAGCACAATATCTCAAAATGTAAAACTAACAATTTTAGCTCTGGACTAGATGTAACTGATATAAAAGCCCACAATCTATGCCCCAATTTCTCATAAGTATTTCCTAATAAAGACCATACAGTATTTGTCCTTTTGTTTCTGGCTTATTTTGCTTCACATAGCCCCCCAGTTCATTCACATGGTTGCATGCCTCACAACTATGTTCCTTTCTGTAGCTGCCCTATATTTGATCTTATGTATACACCACTGTTCCCCATTCTACTTCTCAGTCAATTAACTTTCATCTATTGGGCATCATGTATTATGTACCTTGCCAACAATCCATGTCCAACATTATCCTCACCTAGTTGTACAATCATCAACACTCTCAAGTTTTGAACAATTTTCAATGATACAAAAAGAAAAACACACATTCACCTAATAGAAAATAAAAACCTCCTCTATATCTTTTCCTTCACTCCAAATTATTTACCCCTGGTATTGCTGTTGTACTGTTGATGTCTTCCTGTGAAATATAGAACATAGCATGCAATAGTAGTTTTCCAACTACATCTATCTATTTTTACTCTTTGTACCATATTCAATCCTTTCAAGCAGTTCATGCAAGAATTTATTTATATTTGTAGTGTTAATTAGTTGTCTGCAAGGCACTATAAAACCCCTTTCAATCATGTTCAAATTCAATATGGTAACTGTGCTTGCAGGCCCACTAATGAACTGCTTTCACTTCTATCTATTCCCTTACATTTAAGTTCAACCTCACTAGCTAACCATTCATCCATCTCTAGTTTCTATGTGGCTCTACATCCCTTATAATACTTAAAAGGATTATATACTATGATCCTCTGAGTTTACCTTTACCATGGTCATAATAAAATATCATACAGTATCTAGCCTTTAGTGTCTGACTTATTTCACTCAGCTTTATGTCCTGAAAGTTCATCCATGTTGTTGTATGATTCAGGACCTCATTTCATCTTATTTGGATTCTTTCCATCTTTTTGCTATTGTGAATTATGCTTCCATTAACAACAGTATTCAAATATTTGTCTTTGTCATTGCTTTCATCTCTTCTGGGTGTATACCAAGTAGTGGTATTGCAAAGTCATAGGGCAACTTGATATTTAATTTTCTAAGGGTCCACCAAACTGTCTTCCATATTGTCTGTACAATTATACATTCCCATCAGCAGTGCATAAGTGTTCCAATTTCTCCACATCTTCTTCAACATTTGTAGTTCCTTGTTTCTTTACTACCAGCTATTCCTATAGGTGTGAGGTGGAATCATATTGTAGTTTTGATCTGCATTTCCCTTATAGCTAATGAAAATGAGAATCTCTCCATGTGCATTATAGCATCTGTATTTTCTTTTTGGAAAACATGTCAACTCATATCCTTAGCTTATTTTATAATTGGTGTTCTAGTTTGCTAGCTGCCAGAATGCAATATACCTGAAATGGAATGGCTTTTAAAAAGGGGAATTTAATAAGTTACTAGTTTACAGTTTCAAGGCTGTGAAAATGTCCCAATTAAAACAAGTCTATAAAAATATCCAAACTAAGGCATCCAGGAAAAGATACCTGGGTTCAAGAAGGCTGATGAAGTTCATGGTTTCACCCCTAAGTGAGAAGGCACATGGTGAACGCAGTCAGGGTTTCTCGCTCATCTGGAAAGGCACATGGTGAATTCAGTCAGGGTTCCTCTCTCATCTGGAAGGGCACATGTTGAGCACAGCATCATCTGCTAGCTTCTCCTGCCTTCCTGTTTCATGAAGCTCCCTGGGAGACATTTTCCTTCTTCATCTCCAAAGGTTGCTGGTTGGTGGACTCTGCTTCTCATGGCTATGTCATTCTGCTCTGCTCTCTCTAAATTTGCTTTCATTCTCCAAAATGTTTCCTCTTTTATAGGACTCCAGAAACTTACTAAGGTCCACCCAAATGGGTGGAGACATGCCATCACCTAATCTAGCTTGACAACCACTCTTGATTAAATCACCTCTCCAAGGAGATGATCTGATTAGTTTCAAACATACAGTATTGATTAGAGATTATTCTGCCTTTATGAAATGGGATTTAGATGAAAACATGGCTCTTCTAGGGGACATACATCCTTCAAACCAGCACAATTGGGTTGTTTGTTTTGTTGAATTGTATGATTTCTTTATGTATGCAGGATATCAAATCATTACAGAATTCCTGGTTTCCAAATATTTTGTCCCATGGTGTTGGCAGCCTCTTGACCTTTTAGGCAAAGACTTTTGAGGCACAAAAGCATTTGATTTTGATGTTCCCATTTGCATTTTTTTCTTTCTTTGCACTTAAGGTGTAAAGTTTAGGAAGCTATCTCCTATTACAAGGTTTTGAAGATGTTTCCATTTATTTTCTTCTAGGAGTTTTATGGTACTGGTTCTTATATTTATGTCTTTCATCCACTTTCTGTTAACTTTTTCTTTCTTCTTCTTTTTTCACGTGGGCAGGCACTGGGAATTGAATCTGGGCCTCTCACATGGAAGGCAAGAATTCTGCCACTGAGCCACCATCACACCACCCTGAGTTAACTTTTGTAAAGTGTGTAAAGTAAGATTGTCCTTCATTCTTTTGACTATTGATATCCAGTTATTCTACACCAATTTATTGAAAATAATATTCTGTCCCAGTTAAGTGGATTTGGGTACACTGTTCAAGAGTAGCTAACCATAGACCTGGTTGTCTTTTTCTACACTCTCAATTATTTTCCATTTGCCAATACTTCTATCTTTGTGCCAGTACCATGCTGATTTAATCCTTGTGTCTTGATAATAAGCATTAAAATCAGGAAATGTTAATCCACTTACTTCATTCTTTTTTGTGGAATTTTTAGCTGATGAAGATCTCTTTCCCTTCTGTTCTAGTTTGCTAGCTGCCGGGATGCAACACACCAGAGATGGATTGGCTTTTAATAAAAGGGGATTTATTTTGTTGGTTCTTCAGAGGAAAGGCAGCTAACTTTCCACTGAGGTTCTTTCTTACGTGGAAGGCACAGGATAGTCTCTGCTGGTCTTCTCTCCAGGCCTCTGGGTTCCAACATCTTTCCCTGGGGTGACTTCTTTCTGCATCTCCAAAGGCCTGGGCTAAGCTGCAAGTGCTGAGATAGGAATGCCAAGCTGCTTAGCTGTGCTACATTGTGGTCTCTCATTTAAGCACCAGCCAATTAAGTCAAACGTCACTCATTGCAGCAGACACGCCTCCTAGCCGACTGCAGATGTAATTAGCAACAAATGAGGTTCACGTACCATTGGCTTATGTCCGCAGCAACAAGGCTAGGCATGCTCACCTGGCCAAGTTGACAACTGAATCTAACACATGTCCACCCCTTGTCAACTTGGCAACTTCAAGCATCACCTTAAACAGGTGCAAAAAGTTCTCGTCTTGCTGTGGACCTGTGAATCTCAAAACAAGTTGTCTAGTGCCAAGATGCAAAGGAGGATACTCACAGGATACAGATTTTCATTTCCATAGAGAGAAATTGGAAGAAACACAGATGTGAAACCTGCAGGGCAAGCGCCATGGAATTTCAAAGTCTGAAAGTCATTCATCCTTCGGCTTAGAAAGTGGCAGTCCCACCCTTTCCGAGGGCCTATGCAGTGGCCTGCCTCTTTCCAAATCAACCTCGGGAAACATCAAGGAGACCACCTCTAGGCTCCACTCTTTCCAGGCATCAGGGCCACCCCTGGGCTCTCTGCCATTTCTGGGGCACACGCTCAACCCCTCCACGTGGTGGCAGCCAGGCTCTCCCAGTCCCCCAAGGAGCGTGCTCTACCTTCTCCAAGGCCTGAGGCTACACAACTCTTCCACTGCAACAAGATGAGAGGCTCATCCTCACCCTTCAGGGTAAACTCACCCTCTCCATGTACACAGGTGGGTTCACTCTCCTTGCCGAGGTTTCTTGGCTTCAGACCCGAGCGTCCATGGTTCTCACTCTGTAAACTCCAATCTCTCTCCAAAGGCCTGGGCTAAGCAGCTTGGCATTCCTCATTTCAGCACTTGCAGCTCAGCCCAGGCCTTTGGAGATGGAGAAAGAAGTCACCCCGGGGAAAGTTGTTGGAACCCAAGGGCTTGGAGAGAAGACCAGCAGAGACCATCCTGTGCCTTCCATGTAAGAAAGAGCCTCAGTGGAAAGTTAGCTGCCTTTCCTCTGAAGAACCAACAAAAATAAATCCCCTTTTATTAAAAGCCAATCCGTCTCTGGTGTGTTGCATTCCGGCAGCCAGCAAACTAGAACACCTTCCAATTTGTATTTGACAATTAGCTTTTCCAAGTCTTCAAAATAGGTTGTTGGAATTATTATTTCATTGAAGCTGTAGATCAATTTGGGTAGAATTGACATCTTAACTACATTTAACCTTCCTATCTATCAATAGTGAATGTCTTTCAACTGATTTAAATCCTTTCTAATTTCTTTTAGCAATATTAGGTAGTTTTATATGTACT
>PVIY010047012.1:0-18130 GCA_004026745.1 Myrmecophaga tridactyla
TGGCTACTGGAACACAGCTCTATATTTTCAGGCAGTTTCCTTCAGCCTCTCCATTACATCATGACTAACAAGGTGATATCTATTTAATGTGTAAGAATAACCTCCAGGATAACCTCTCAACTCTGGAATCTCTCAGCCATTGACACTTTATTTTTGTCTTTTTTCACTCTTCCCCCTTTTGGTAGAGAAGGTTTTGTCAATCCTTGATGCTGAGTCTCAGCTCATTCTAGGATTTTTGTCCCATGTTGCCAGGAAGGTTCACCCTTGGGAGTCATGCCCCACATAGACAGGGGGAGGGCGGTGAGTTTGCTTGTTGTGTTGGCTGAGAGAGAGAGAGGCCACATCTGAGCAACAAAAGAGGTTCTCTTGGGGGTGACTCTTAGGCCGAATTTTAAGTAGGCTTGACCTATGCTTTGTGGGGTTAAGTTTCATATGAAGAAACCCCAAGATTGGGGGCTCAGCCTGTTGCTTTGGTTGTCCCCACTACTTGTGAGACTATCAAGAATTCAACTTGGAGAAGTTGAATTTTCCCCCTTTCTCACCATTCCCCCAAGGGGACTTTGCAAATACGTTTTTATTCACTGGTCAAATCACTCTGGGGTTTATCAGGAAGTCACCCTGGACAAACCAGCAAAGTCTCATGCCCTACTCAAGGTTCCATGTACTTATGGTGTTCAGTTAAGCTGTCTACATAAGTTATATTAGGAACTGCACTGGTCAAAATATAAATTTTGTACCAAATAAACATTTTTTTGCGTTAGTCTTGCACATAAGTTAAAAATTTGAAATATTAATTACCATCTATTTTCAGTACTCTGCAGTATTGACATTCCTTTGTTCTTCCACATGCAAAAACATTTTTTATATTTGTACATTTAGTCACTATCATTATATACTCTAGGCATTCCTGGATTATACCATATCAATCTATATCATCTATCTTTCTTTCTGATTTCATTTGTGACCCCAGCCCTCCACCCTCTATCATTCTTATATTCAGCTTCATTCAGTGTTTTAACATAGTTGTATTACGATTAGATAGTATTGTGCTATCTATTTCTGAGTTTTTACAATCAGTTCTGTTGTACAATCTGTATCCCTTCAGCTCCAATTACCCAATATCTTACCCTATATCTATCTCCTGATGGTCTCTGTTACCAATGAAATTCTTCAGGTTTATACACTAATGTCAGTTCATATCATTGAGACCATACAGTATTTGTCCTTTTGTTTCTGGCTAATCTCACTCAGCATAATGTCCTTAAGGTCCATCCATGTTGTTATATACTTTGTAACTTCATTCGCTCTTACAGCTGCGTAACATTCATCGTATGCATATACCACAGCTTGTTTAGCCACTCGTCTGTTGATGGACATTTGGATATTCCATCTCTTGACAATTGTAAATAATGCTACTATAAACATTGGTGTGCAAATGTCCGTTTATGTCCTTGCCCTCATGTCCTCTGAGTAGATACCTAACAATGGTGTTGCCCAGTCATATGGCAATTCTATATTTAGCATTTTGAAGAACCGGCAAACTGCCTTCCCCAGTGGTTGTATCATTTGACATTCCCACCAACAGTGGATAAGTGTGCCTCTTTCTCCACATCCTCTCCAGCACTTGTCATTTTCTGTTTTGTTGGTAATGACCATTCTGGTGGGTATGAGATAATATCTTATTGTGGTTTTGATTTGCATTTCTCTAATAGCCAGGGAAGTTGAGCATCTTTTCATGTTCCTTTTGTCCATTTGTATTTCCTCTTCTGAGAAGTGTCTGTTCAAGTCTTTTGTCCATTTTGTAACTCGATTGTCTGTCTTTTTGTTGTTTAGTTGAACAGTCTGTTTCTGTATTCTGGATACTAGACCTTTATCTGATAAATCATTTCCAAATATTGTCTCCCATTGTGTAGGCTGTCTTTTTACTTTCTTGATGAAGTTCTTTGATGTGCAAAAGTGTTTAATTTTGAAGAGCTCCCATTTCTTTCTTTCTTCAGTGCTCGTGCTTTGGGTGTAAGGTCTAGGAAACCACCTGTTAGTATAGGATTTATAAGATATTTCCCTACATTTTCTTCTAACAGATTCATGGTCTTAGATGTAATGTTTAGGTCTTTGATCCATTTTGAGTTAATTTTTCGATAGGGTGTGAGATATGGCTCATTTTTCATTCTTTTGCATATGGATATCCAGTTCTCTAGGCACCATTTATTAAAGAGACTGTTCTGTCCCAGGTGAATTGGCTTGACTGCCTTATCAGAGATCAAATGTCCATAGATGAGAGGGTCTATATCTGAACACTCTATTCGATTCCATTGGTCAATACATCTATCTTTATGCCAGTACCATGCTGTTTTGACCACTGTAGCATCATAATATGCCTTAAAATCAGGTAGTATGAGACCTCTGTCTTCATTTTTTTTCCTCAGGATACTTTTAGCTATTCAGGGCACCCTGCCCTTCTAGATAAATTTGGTTATTGGTTTTTCTATTTCTGAAAAGTAAGTTGTTGGGATTTTAATTGGTATTGCGTTGGATCTGTAAATCAATTTAGGTAGAATTGACATCTTAACTATATTTAGTCTTCCAATCCGTGAACACTGTATACCCTTCCATCTGTTTAGAAATCTTCTCTGATTTCTTTTAACAGTTTCTTGTAGTTTTCTTTGTATAGGTCTTTTGTCTCTTTAGTTAAAATTATTCCTAAATATTTTATTCTTTTGTTTGCAATTGTAAATGAAATTTTTTTCTTGATTTTTCCCTCAGATCATTCATTACTAGTGTATAGAAACACAACAGATTTTTGAGTTTTGATCTTGTAACCTGCCACTTTGCTGTACTCATTTATTAGCTCTAGTAGTTTTGCTGTGAATTTTGGGGGGTTTTCGACATATAGTATCGTATCACCTGCAAACAGTGAGAGTTTTACTTCTTCCTTTCTAATTTTGATGCCTTGTATTTCTTTTTCTTGTCCAATTGCTCTGGCTAGAACTTCCAACACAGTGTTGAATAACAGTGGTGATAGTGGACATCCTTGTCTTGTTCCTGATCTTAGGGGGAAAGTTTTCAGCTTTTCCCCATTGAGGATGATTTTAGCTGTGGGTTTTTCATATATTCCCTTTATCATTTTAAGGAAGTTCCCTTGTATTCCTTTCGTTTGAAGTGTTTTCAACAGGAAAGGATGTTGAATTTTGTCAAATGCCTTTTCTGCATCAATCGAGATGATCATGAGGTTTCTCTGCTTTGATTTGTTGATGTGGTGTATTACATTAATTGATTTTTTTATGTTGAACCATCCTTGCATACCTGGGATGAATCCTACTTGGTCATGGTGTATAATTCTTTTATGTGTTGCTGGATTCGATTTGCTAGGATTTTGTTGAGGATTTTTGCATCTATATCCATTAGAGAGATTGGTCTTTAGTTTTCTTTTTCTCTTTGTCTGGCTTTGGTATGAGGGTGATGTTGACTTCATAGAATGAGTTAGGTAGCTTTCCCTCCTCTTCAATTTTTTTGAAGAGTTTGAGCAGGATTGGTACTAATCCTTTCTGGAATGTTTGGTAGAATTCACATGTGAAGCCGTCTGGTCCTGGACTTTTCTTTTTCGGGAGCTTCTTAATGACTGATTCAATTTATTTACTTGTGATTGGTTTGTTGAGGTCATCTATTTCTTCTCAAGTCAAAGTTGGTTGTTCATGCCTTTCTAGAAAGTTGTCCATTTCATCTGTATTGTCGTATTTACTATCATAAAGTTGTTCATAGTATCCTGTCATTACTTCCTTTATTTCTGTGGGGTCAGTGGTTATGTCTCTTCTTCCATTTCTGATTTTATCTATTTGCATCCTCTCCTTCTTTCTGTCATCCTCGCTAAGGTCCATCAACCTCACTCATTTTCTCATAGAACCAACTTCTGGTCTTGTTGAGTTTCTCAATTGTTTTCATGTTCCCAATTTCATTTATTTCTGCTTTAATATTCATTATTTCTTTCCTTTTGCTTGCTTGAGGGTTAGTTTGCTGTTCTTTCTCTACTTCCTCCAAGTGGACAGTTAATTCCTTGATTTTTGCCCTTTCTTCTTTTTTGATATAGGCATTTAGGGCAGTAAATTTCTGTCTTAGCAGTGTCTTTGCTGCATCCCATAAATTTTGATATGTTGTGTTTTCATTTTCATTTACCTCAAGATATATACTGATATCTCTTGTAATTTCTTCCTTGACCCACTGGTTGTTTAAGAGTGTGTTGTTGAGCCTCCACGTATTTGTGAATTTTCTGGCACTCTGCCTATTATTGATTTCCAACTTCATTCCTTTATGATCTGAGAAGGTGTTTTGCATGATTTCAATCTTTTTAAATTTATTGAGACTTGCTTTGTGACCCAGCATATGGTCTGTCCTTGAGAATAATCCATGAGCACTTGAGAAAAAGGTGTATCCTGCTGTTGTGGGGTGTAATATTCTATAAATGTCTGTTAAGTCTAGCTCATTTATTGTATTATTCAAATTCTCTGTTTCTTTATTGATCCTCTGTCTAGATGTTCTGTCCATTGATGAGAGTGGGGAATTGAAGTCTCCAGCTATTATGGTAGATGTGTCTATTTCCCTTTTCAGTGTTTGCAGTGTTTGCCTCATGTATTTTGGGGCATTCTAGTTTGGTGCATAAATATTTATGATTGTTATGTCTTCATGTTGAATTGTTCCTTTTATTAGTACATAGTATCCTTCTTTCTCTCTTTTAACTGTTTTACATTTGAAGTCTAATTTGTTGGATATTAGTATAGCTACTCCTGCTCTTTTCTGGTTGTTATTTGCATGAAATATCTTTTCACAACCTTTCACTTTCAACCTGTGTTTATCTTTGGTCTAAGATGTGTTTCCTGTAGACAGCATATAGAAGGATCCTGTTTTTTAATCTATTCTGCCAGTCTATGTCTTTTGATTGCGGAGTTCAATCCATTAACATTTAGTGTTATTACTGTACAGGTAGTACTTTCTTCTACCATTTTGCCTTTTGGATTTTATCTGTCATATCTAATTTTCCTTCTTTCTACACTCTTCTCCACACCTCTCTCTTCTGTCTTTTCGTATCTGTCTCTAGTGCTCCCTTTAGTATTTCTTGCAGAGGTGGTCTCTTGGTCACAAATTCTCTCAGTGATTTTTTGTCTGAAAATGTTTTAATTTCTCCCTCATTTTTGAAGGCCAATTTTGCTGGGTATAGAATTCTTGGTTGGCCGTTTTTCTCTTTTAGTAATTTAAATATATCATCCCACTGTCTTCTTGCCTCCATGGTTTCTGCTGAGAAATCTACACATAGTCTTATTGGGTTTCCCTTGTATGTGATGGATTGCTTTTCTCTTGCTGCTTTCAAGATCTTCTCTTTCTGTTTGACCTCTGACATTCTGACTAGTAAGTGTCTTGGAGAACGTCCATTTGAATCTATTCTCTTTGGGATACGCTGCACTTCTTGAATCTGTAATTTTAGGTCTTTCATAAAGTTGGGAAATTTTCAGTGATAATTTCTTCCATTAGTTTTTCTCCTCCTTTTCCCTTCTCTTCTCCTTCCAGGTCACCCACAACACATATATTTGTGCACTTCATATTATCATTCAGTTCCCTGAGTCCCTGCTCATATTTTTCTATTTTTTTCCCTATAGTTTCTGTTTCTTGTCAGATTTCAGATGTTCCGTCCTCCAGTTCACTAATCCTAACCTCTGTCTCTTGAAATCTACCATTGTAGGTTTCCATTGTTTTTTTCATCTCTTCTCCTGTACCTTTCATTCCCATAAGTTCTGTGATTTGTTTTTTCAGACTTTCCATTTCTTCTTTTTGTTCATTCCTTGCCTTCTTCATATCCTCCCTCAATTCATTGATTTGGTTTTTGATGAGGTTTTCCATGTCTGTTCATATATTCTAAATTAATTGTTTCAGCTCTTGTATCTCATTTGAACTATTGGTTTGTTCCTTTGACTGGGCCATATCTTCAATTTTCGTGGTGTGATTTTTTAATTTTTTGCTGGCGTCTAGACATTCAATTACCTTAATTAGTTTATTCTGGAGATTGCTTTCACTTCTCTTACCTAGGGTTTTGTTGCTAGATGAGTTTGTTGTCTATCTGTTCTTGACCTTCAGTTTAGCTTTTTCTGGACCTCTAGCTTAGGTTTTGTTTAACAGAGGATAGTTTTTCAGTTCTTGTTTTCTTGTTTCTTGCCCTGCTTGTATGGTGCCTTTTCCCTCCCCACCCTTAGGAGAGTCTACATAGGTATTATAGACTCCAGCTGAGGTTTCCCGGACTAAACTGGCCTCCTATCAGGGGGAAGGAGTCACCTGCGTCAGTTTTCCCTGAGGGTGAGACCCAGCAGGTTAAAAACCTTTCCTGTGAAGTCTCTGGGCTGTTTTTCTTATCCTGCCCAGTGTGTGGTGCTTGTTTGCCTGTGGGTCCCACCAGCAACTGATGTTATGGCACTTTTAACTTTGGAAGACTCTCCCTGCTGGGGTTGTGGTGGAGACAGAGGAGAGGTTGTAGGCTGGTTTTAATGGCTTCAATTGCCAAGCCCTGGGTCTGAATTCCTTGAGGGAGGGATTCCACCTAAGTTGGGCTTCACCCCTCCCCTGGGGAAGGCGTGGGTGGGAGACTGAATGCAGCCCGTTTCTGCCTATGCGTGGGGCAGTTGCAGCCCGAGAAGTCCCACCGCTGCATCCAGAGGCTGCCAAGTATCTGTAGAAACACAGCCACTAAAACCTCCGTTTCCTCCCCTTTCCACTTTTTCCGTGAGCCCAATGAGCGACCTCCGCCTTGACCAGGTTTAGAGTCTCTTTGCCTTCCCTGTGGGAAGCCGCATGTGAGGGAGGGGCGCCAGGCGCCGTCTGCCGCGGCTTGGGGAACTCATGGTTCTGGGGGTGCTCGCAGCCGGTCCAGCTGGTCCCGACTGGGATATGCTGTGTGTCCGGTCACTGACGTGGCTCCGGGAGCTGTTCTGTACTGTTTCTGGTTATTTAGTAGTTGTTCTGGAGGACGAACTAAAATGCGCACATTGCAAGGCCGCCATCTTGGCCCCTCCTGGAAATAATTTTCTCTCAGAATTTCGAAGGCTTTGCTGTATGACCTACTGGTCTCTGCTTTTCTTGAGGTAAAGTGATTGAAACCCCTGTTGTGTGACTTTTATTTGTGGTTGTTCGTTTGGATTTTTTTTTTCCTCCCTCACTGGAAGCTTTGAGGATGTTCTCTCTCCCTTGTGTTCTGTAATTTCCCCCTGTGGGTCTTCATCCATTGTGCTGGGTACTCTGTGGCCCTTTTATTTGGAAATTTACGTTCTTCAGTTCTGGGTCGTTTTCTTTTGTCATTTCTCAGATTTTTCTCTCCATCTTTATTTTGATTTTTTGATAATTTTTCATAATATCCATTCTTATTATATGGATAGAATAGCCTCAAAAGGGACTATTGAGTCATCTTGTTCTCTCTGCGCTGACTGCTTCCCCCGGATATTCAGGGCCTTTGTGGTTGTATTCCTCTCTGCTTGGGATCCCTCAGATAGCCCATCGCTCACTCCCTCTCCTCCTCCAAGTCTTTGCTTATTGTTGCTTTAGTCACCTCTGCATTTAAAAGTGCAGGCCCTTACATCACTTCCCTGCTTTATTCTTATCACCATCTAGCGTGCCACATTTTTTATTTCTAGGATATGAATTCTGTGAGGTAGGGCTTGTTGTCTTGTTCACTGCTGTAACTCTAGTCTCTAGAACAGTGCCTGGCCCATAGTTGATACTTAATAAATTATTTCTTGAAGGAATGAAGGAACTCTTTTATATTATGATTTCTTAAAATGTCTAATGATCCTGTTTATTCATGTTTTGTTGTGTTTTTAATTTTTTTACATTACCATAGGCAACTACAATATGTATTTTGTGTATGTGTTTGTACAAAAAATGTATGTGTTGGCTGGCATTTCCTCACCTGTCAGAGTTTGGTTGATGGGGCAAGAATGGGGATTTCATGAACCACATTTCAGTATGCTCCTTTGGAAATCGTCTCTGTTTCCAGTTTTGTTTTGTTTTTACCCTTGCTTGATGTTCTTGGCTCTAGAGCCATTTGAATTCATTTTTCTCGGAACATTGGGTTTGGAGGTGGAGAGTGGGGTGGAGGAAATAGATGAGATGATTCCCTATTTTAGCAGGGGGCAAGGCAGACAATTTGTACTTTAGTTACATAGGCTTTATGCCAACTTGTGTTTTCAGGTTGCTTTCACCCCTGTTTTCTATCTGCAAAAAATCCATGGAAATATCCATCTGGTGAAGTCTTTTCTCCTCTTTCTGTTCTCCTCATTCTTGGTTTCATACCTCTTTTAAAAATTCTGTTGTCATCTTAATAGGCAGTTATCTGTTTTAAGATTGCCATTTTAATATTGGAAAACAGAATAATTGTAAACATGTGCAGAGAGAAGTCACCACCTAAATATCACACATAAGTCACCACCTAAATATCACACATACAGTACAATGATACCTTTTGTATTGAAGAGAAATATAAATTACTCATAGCCAGAAGCTTATCCTGTTGCTTTTGCTTATTTTCAGGTGCCTTTATCCCTTAAGGATCAGCCTTGCCTAAGCGACACTTTGTTTTTAGCTGTGGGGCTCAGGAGCAGATTTGAGATCTGTTGCCAGAGCTAATGGTAAGTCTAAAATTATGACAAGCCCTTGCATATGGTCAGAACTTGGTCACATTCGTGGGAAGGTTTAGCCATTTGCTGACTCCCTCCCAGGTTCCCACTCATACTAGGTTCTCATAGGTTTGTCCCAGTTTCCTCACTACCCTCAGCCACTGGAAGTGTAAAGAGTACTGTACATTTTGATGCATCCACAAGCTGCTTGCATATTTTTTAAGTAAATTTTACCACAACACAGAAGTAAATGAAAAGTTTTAGGAAAAACAAAAATAAAACGTAAATTTTTACACATGATATAAAAACAGGGCTAAATTAGAGTGAATAAAGTGTTTTGAATTGAGATGAATGTGAAATCAGGATGCTCAGACCCCAGGAAACCAAGTTGATGCCATATCTATGGTAGGACCCTCAGTTCTTCTCCACAGAAACCAAAAGGTCAAAGTTGGTTATCTCTGGGTGGGATTACATGTGATTTTCGCTTTGCTCTTTCTTCTTATTGATATTTTACATCATTCCTGCGGTGCCTAGATACAGTCTGTTACACTTTTTCCTAAGTGAAGTGTCTATCTTGTTTGGGTCCAGATTATGCTGTCCTCTTTGGAGATCTCCTTGTCTCTTGGCAGCTGGCACTCCTCCCTCAGGCTTGGACTGTCTCACTGATCACCTCCTTTCTTTATGAAAGTATGTTACGTCCCCTCTAACTTGTTTTTTTTTAAACTATTTTTTATAGTGAAATATAACATATATACAAAGAGCAATAAATTTCCAAGTACATTTTAACAAGTAGTTATAGAACAGATTTTAAAGTATGGTATGGGTTACAGTTCCATGATTTTTCACTTTTTCTTCTAGCTGCTCCAAGACACTGGAGACCAAAAGAAATATCATTATAATAATTCAGCAGCCATACTCAATTGTTAAATCCTGTCTTGTCTGTTATACTCCTCTATCTATTTTTTTGTGTGTGTGTTCTAGTTTGCTAGCTGCCGGAATGCAATATACCAGAAACGGAATGACTTTTAAAGGAGGAATTTAATAAGTTGCTAGTTTACAGTTCTAAGGCCGAGAAAATGTCCCAATTAAAACAAGTCTAGAAATGTCCAATCAAAGGCATTCATCCAGAGAAAGATACCTTGGTTCAGGAAGGCTGATGAAGTTCAGGGCTTCTCTCTCAAGTGAGAATGCACATGGCAAACACAGTCAGGACTTATCTCTCAGCTGGAAGGGCACATGGCAAACATGGCATCATCTGCTAGGTTTCTCTCCTGGCTTCCAGTTTCATGAAGCTCCCCAGGAGGCATTATCCTTCTTCATCTCCAAAGGTCACTGGCTTGTGGACTGTCTGTTTCGTGGTGCTGCAGCATTCTCTACTCTCTCCGAATCTCCTCATTTCCAAAATGTTTCCTCTTTTATAGGACTCAAGACATGCCGTCACCTAATCCAGCTTAACAACCACTCTTGATTAAATCACATCTCCAAATGGTTGGAGACATTTCATCACCTCATCCAGCTTAACAACCACTCTTGATTAAATCGCATCTCCAGGGAGATGATCTGATTACAGTTTAAAACATACAGTATTGAATAGGGATTACTCTACCTTTATGAAATGGGATTTTGGTTAAAACTTGGCTTCTCTAGAGGGCATACTTCCTTTCAAACCAGCACAGTGTGTGTGAGAAATAACATACAAAAAAGCAATAAATTTGAAAGTACATTGCAACGGTTAGTTGTAGAACAGATTTCAGAGTTTAGTATGGGCTACAATTCCACAATTTTAGGTTTTTGCTTATAGCTGCTCTAAGGTACTAGAGACTAAAAGAAATCTCAATTTAATGATTCAGCAATCATTTATTAAACCCTACCTTCTCTGTATAACTCCATCATCATCTTTGATCTTTCTCCCACTCTTTAGGGGTATTTGGACTATGCCTATTCTCACTTTTTCATGTTGGAAAAGACTGTCGATAATATGGGATATGGGGATGGTACTGGTTGATGTTCTGGAAAGGCTGGCCCTTCTGTATTTCAGGACTTACCTGGTCCAGGGACCCATCTGGAGGTTGTAAGTTTCTGGAAAGTTACCTAGTGCATGGAACCTTTGTAGGATGTTATGCCCTAGATATTCTTTAGATTGGCAGGAATGGTTTTGGTTGGGGTTTGGCAAGCTATGGTAGGTAGCAGTATCTAAGTGAAGCTTGTGTAAGAGTGACCCCCAGAGTATCCTCTGTTTGAACTCTCTGAGCCACTGAGCTTATTTGTTACACTTCTTTTCCCCCTTTTGGTCAGGATGCCATCATTGATCCTACGGTGCCAGGGCCAGGCTCATTCTAGGAATCATCTCCCATACTGCCAGGGAGGCTTTCATCCCTGTATATCATGTCTCATGTAGTGGGGAAGGGCAGTGGTTTCACTCACAGAGTTGGGCTTAGAGAGAGAGAGGTCACATCTGAGCAGCAAAAGAGATCCTCCAGAAGTAACTCTTAGGCATAACTATAAGTGTGCCTATAGGTAGGCTAAACTTCTCTGCTGCATAAATAAGAGAAGCGAGCTTTAAAAGCATTGTTTCACTGACCAGACAGCACCACTCTTAAAAACAACTGATGGGAAAAAACAGGTGAGAGGTACATAATAGGGTGATTGATGAGAGTTAGGGGGAGGTTTGGATTTTTTGTTTGGTTAAGGGTGCACTAATTGGTTATCTTTCTCTTGGAAACAATGAAATTATCTAAAATTGAGAGTGTTGATGGACTATTGACTTTGGAAGTTATACATGCGGCCCAGTAGATGGAGGTGGCTGAAAGACGCACTGACAAAGAAGTAGATTGGCGAACAGTGGTTTATACATACGATCAAACATGGTGCTGCTACAGAAAGGAATGAAGTTGTGAGGCATGCAATGATGTGAATAAACCTGTGGGACATTAGGTGAGGCAAAATAAGCCAGAAACAAAAGAGCAATTATTGTATGGAAAAGCACTCCTAAGTTCCTAGGCCAGATCAGTCCTGAAACCCAGAAGGGTCAGCCTCTTCAGAACATCAGCTAGCTCCATCCCCCATCACATATTATCGACAACCCTCTCCAACATGAAAACGTTAGAAAGGGCATAGCCCAAATACCCCTAAAGAGGGGGAGAAAAACGAAAGGAGAAGGTGTAGTTATAAGAGAAGACAGGATTTAATAAATGAGTGTGACTGCTGAATCACTGTATCGATTTTAGTCTCCAGTGTCTTGGAGCAGCTAGAAGGAAAAACCTGAAATTCTGGAATTGTAACCTGCACCAACTCTGAAATCTATTCTACAACTAATTGTTGTGTGCTTTGTAATTTATTGCTTTTTTAAAATATATATGGTATTTTTCACAATAAAAAATGAAAATGTTTTAAAAAAAAAAAACTCGCTTCTAAGTTAATTTAGTGTTTCTAATGTTCTGGTGACCTCTGTGGCAGAGACCGGTCTTTTTTTTTTTAGATTTCAGATTCTTGTTTTGGGTTTAAACATTATTTTCATCTCTCAGTTCATTTATAAGGCAAAGAGAATATTAATTATTTCAGTTAAATTTTTATTAGGAAAAAGGTATACTAAGTGTAGTATATGAAGCTAATTTTAAGTTACAAATTTCACCACTTTCCTAGATTCCCTTTGTCCATCATTCTCTTGTCCTTAAGGGATTATTGAAACTGATCCAGTGTCCTTTAAGTACATTCATAGGGTATATGACACTTTTTTCAAAATCAGTTAATACTTATGTTGATGCTTGAAATAAAAAGAAGGACATGATCACCTATAATCCTACTACCCAGTGATTATTTCTACCAGTCTACCTATAACGCATGATAAGGGACAGGTCTGTTGAACTGTTTTTTCTTTTTTGTTTGTTTGTTTGTTTTTTCTTTTTTTGTTGTTCTTGTATATTTTTTGTTTTTGTTGTTGAACTGTTTTTTGACCTTTGAATTATTATGTGAATTACTTGTGGCTATCCATCTGAAACTTGTGAGCATCTTATGGGTCTGAAGCACAGGAGAGAGCTGAGCTGATTGAAGGATTTGAGAGTCCCAAGTGTTTAGTTGGAATTGGAAGCCATTGGAGTAGGTGAAGTAATTGTGGGGATAGGAGGACTGGGAAGGGCCATTTAAAGTGAATAGAAAAGAGAGCTTAAAACAAACAAACAAATAAATAAAAATGAAAAGAGAGCCTAAGAGGAGGGCCTTCAGCATCTAGAGAGCAGTTAAGGAAAAAGAGCTTCTGCCAGAATAGTGGGAGTAAAACAAAGATAATAGGGGATCCAGAAGAGATGAGAAAGAGAGTAAGTGTGAGATACTTCTAAGAGTTAATGGAAGGCAAATGGAAACAATTTTATTGAATTTTGCCATCAGGGAATCTATCCTCAATAAAGTTGTTGACCTCAGGCACAATTGTTAATCTTCTGTGTATCTCATGCATACATGAGATAGCAGATCATGTTATATTTGTTTACAGTTCTGTTTCCTCTAAAAGATAATAGAGTTTGTAAGGGTAAGATCTATGTAATGCCAGATCGTGCCAGGTCTTATAGGTTCTGTCTTAACCTTATTAAATGTAATGAGAAGCAGACGAATGATTTTTAAACCATTACTTACTCCAATTTATGTTTTAAAATCATTTTTGCCACCCCATAAGCTTTTCGTTTTCTCTAGTTGTTAAGTATAGTAGAGGGACAAAATATACAAAATAAGAGAGACTGATTTCTTAGCAGTAAATATTGATGTCCTTGAGTCATTTTTAGAAGGAGAAATTTTAAAACTTTATAAAAATAAAGTGATTTATATATAAAATGTTCACTTAGTGCCAGGGGACAGTCTTGACACCTTAAGTCTGGGTTCCTTCTCTTGCTTGCAAGAATCAGCTTACCTTCACTCACTGTTATGACCATTGGCATATCCAGAGATGATAGTCAGAATGTTGGTTTATCATACACACAGCTTTTACAGGAATTTGTCTTTTCCAGTTTGTTCTAATTAAAAAATAAAATTACTTTAAGGTGTGCTATAGTCTGTACTGTACTAAAGGCAGTAGTAGGGTGTTTATTCCTTTTAATTGAAAATACTTTACACGTTTCATAATAAACTTCCTTGTAGTTCTAATCATGAGCAACATCTTTCATTTGGGTTAATAAACATGGAGCAAACATTTGAATTCCTGCTCTGTGTCAAATGACCTGTTTTAGGCTCTTGGGATATTTCAGCAAAATAAACAAAGATCCTTGCCTTGTGTGAGCTTACATACCAGTGGCAAGAGGCAGATGATAAATAAGAAGTATAATTAGTGCATTGGTATATCAGATGTTGGTATGTGCTATGCAATAAGAAAAAAATATCAAATAATCTAGAGAGGAGATGGTTGCAGTTTTAAACAGGGAAGTCAGGGTAGCATCAAAAGGTAGGATTTGAGCAAAAGCTTGAAAATGAGAGAGTTTCTTATGCTGTTACATGGAGTGTGAACATTCCAGGTAGGAAGTACATCCAGTACAAAGAAAGGCCCTAAAGCCAGAATGTGCCAGTCAGCTTTGAGGAATAGCAAGGAGGCCATTGTGACTGGAGGGAGAGAAAGGTTGCCTCAGCTTTCTAGGAAAGGCGAAGCCTCACTGAATTTCAGAAGGTTCATAAGTCAAAACTAAATGAATAACTGGACAAAGAATACCCATCCCAGGAATGCTCTCCAAATAGTAATCCTAAACACCCAAATTCATATCTCAACTTTAATGAGGTCACTTCTGAATAACAAGAGTTTCTTAAATTTAGTTCATAAGGCAACTTACACACACACACACACAGTCTCTCTGTGAATAAGAAACTGAAATTGGATCACATGCTTAAAGTCCTAGTGTTTAGTGAAAACTGAAAAATTCACCATTCCATTTTATGGATGTCCAGGTTAGAAACCAAAAGGCTTTGTTGCATAACAAGGATAGAAAACTTGCCACATGCATGCCCTTGTCTCTAAAAAGGTGGTGATGCAGTGTGACTGTGTGATTGTGAAAACCTTGTCTGATGCTCCTTTTATCTACCTTATCAACAGACGAGTAAAACATATGGCATAAAAACAAATAATAGGGGGAACAAATGTTAAAATAAATTTAGATTGAAATGCTAGTGATCAATGAAAGGACGTGGTAAGGGGTATGGTATGTATGAATTTTTTTCTGTTTTCTTTTTATTTCTTTTTCTGAATAGATGCAAATGTTCCAAGAAATGATCATGATAATGAAATGCAACTATGTGATGATATTGTGAAGTGCTGATTATATATGTAGAACAGAATGATCAAAAGTTAAGAATATTTGTGTTTGTTTGGTGTTATATATATTTTTTTAATTAAAAAATTAATTTAAAAAACCCAATTTTTAAAAATGAAAATAAATAAATCCCCATCCCAGCCCATACCCCTATCACCCACCACTATTGTCCCTTAGCACTGGCATGGTATATGTTACTACTGATGGAAGAATATTAAAATATTGCTTGTAACTATAAAAAAAAAAAAAAGGTGGTGATGGGGGTGAAGGTTAGGCTGAGTTGGGGAAACTGTCTGTGCCAGTGTGAAACCATTATGTACCCCAGAAAAGCCATGCTTTAATCCTGATCCAGTCTTGTGAGGCTAGAACTATTGTTTAGGGTGGAAAACTTTGATTTGATTGTTTCTGTGGTGATGTACAAACTTAGTTGTGGATGTGACCTTTTGACTAGTTTACTTCCATGGAGGTGTGGTGTGCCCATTGTGTGTGTAGCCTTTTGATTAGATGGTGGTGTGACTCTACCCATTCAGGGTGTTCTAGTTTGCTAGTTGCCAGAATGCAATATACCGGAAATGGAATGACTTTTAAAAAGGGGAATTTAATGAGTTGCTAGTTTACAGTTCTAAGGTCAAAAAAATGTCCCAATTAAAACAAGTCTATAGAAAGATCCAGTCAAAGGCATCCAGGAAAAGATACCTTGGTTCAAGAAGGCTGATGAAGTTCAGGGTTCTCTCTCATCTGAGAAGGCACATGGTGAACACGGTCACAGTTTCTCCCTCAGCTGGAAAGGCACATGGCAAGCACAGCGTCATTTGCTAGCTTTCTCTCCTGGCTTCCTGTTTCATGAAGCTCCCTGGGAGGTGTCTTCCTTCTTCATCTCCAAAACGCTGGCTGATGGACCCTCTGCTTCATGGTGCTGCAGCATTCTCTGCTGTCTCTGAATGTCCTTCATTCTCCAAAATGTTTCCTCTTTATAGGACTCCAGAAATTTATCAAGGCCCACCCAAATGGGTGGAAACACATTTCCTCTAATCCAGCTTAACAAACACTCTTGATTGGGTTACATCTCCAGGGAGATGATCTAATTACAGATTCAAACATACAGTGTTGAATGGGGATTATTCTGCCTTTACAAAATGGGATTTTAATTAAAGCATGGCTTTTCTAGGGGTCATACATTCTTTCAGACCAGCACACAGAGTGAATATTGATTAGTTTATTGGAGTCCTTTAAAAGAGGAAACATGTTGGAGAAACTGCAGAGCCTACAGAGCCAAGGAATCCCAGACATTTGGAGATACAGAAAGTAAATGCCCCTGCGGAAGACAGCCAGAAACCAAAGACTCCAGCAGATACCAGCCATATGCCTTCACAGCTGACAGAAGTGTTCTGAACCAATCAGCCTTTCTTGATTCAAGGTATCTTTCTCTGGATGCCTTAGTTTGGACATTTTTACAGCCTTAGAACTGTAAACTTACAACTTAATAAATCCTTTTATAAAAGCCAATCTGAGAGGTGGGGCAAGATCGTGGTATAGTAAAGTGTGAAATTCAGTTTGTCCTCCAGAGCAGCTAGTAAATAGCTAGGAACAGTACAGAACAACTGCTGGGGGAACATCAGTGACTGGACAAACAGTGTACACCAGTCTGGGCCAGGCAGAACAGCTGAGATCCCACATACAGCTGTAAGTCCCCTGGCCATGGAGGCTGGCGCCCTTCCTCCCTAGGCATGGCAAGCTGGTTCCTCAAGGGGAAAGGAAACAGACTTTACTAATAGCAAGGACTTAGCTCAACCAAGCTCTAGTTGCGGAATTAACAAATTCTGATTACTGAAAACAGGCCTCCAGCATAGATAAACCTGGAATAAGCATTAAAGGAACTAGGGGTTTTTGCCCTGCTAGAGAGGAGGCGGGGCTGATGGAAACTTACAAACCAGAGGCTTTTGGAGTTGGACAGCACAAAATATTGGAAAAGGGCTGGACCTGAAGAAAAGGGGGCATATAGAGCCCGTAGGTACATAGAGCCACATACCAGCTCAAGCTCTTGATTGACAAACCCAAGGGTCTGGGTCTGGCTCTGAAAAGGCTTTATTTTTAACTTCTTAAACAGCTTATCAGATAGAACTGCAAGGCTCCAGCACTGCTCCAGGCAAAGGTGGAATTTAAGCATGTCTGAGAGACAGAGTAACTAGTCAAGTGAAAGGGGTTAATTCCCTAAAGGGCATATCTTTCCCAAGAAAGGGGGTGGGGCCTAGGTCAAGTGGAATCCCTGCTTCAAGGAATTCAGGCCCCAGGAGCTGGAAATCAGAAGCAGTCAAAGCCTGCCTACCACCTCACCTCTGTCTCAGTCCCTGGCAGGGATTGTTTGCTGAAATTAAAGGCACCACATCACTTTAAGCTGGTGTGATGCTACAGTAAGACAAGCAACACAAGCTGGGAAGGATAGGAAAAGCACAGAGTCTAGAGCCTTTATACGGAAGTCTGACATCCTACTGAATTTCACCCACAGGGAAAACTGATGCTGGCTACTCTCTCCTCCTGAGATCTGCACCTGTCTGGTCTGGGAATAATCTAACTGGGGTCTGTAATATCTGAGGAGACCCTCTTCCAAAAAAAAAAAAAGGCTCCATATAGGCAGGACAAGGAACAGAAATACAAGAACTAAAAATTCTGATCAGTTAAATAGAACCTGTGCTAGAGGTCTAGAGTAAGTTGAACTGAATGGTAAAAAACAGATGAAGAACAAAGCCATTTAACAAGAAAAACCCTAGGTAAAAATGTGAAAACAGCCTCCAGAATAAACTAATTAAAGAAAACTAATGCCTAGACCCCAGAAAAAATGAGTCATACTAGGAAAATCAAAGATATGGCACAAAGGAACAAACCAACACTTAAAATGTGATACAAGAGTTGAAACAACTAATTCAGGATGTCCGAACAGATGTGGAAAATCTTATCAAAACTCAAATCAGCGAGTTGAGGGAGCATATAAAGAAGACATTGGGTGAAACGGGGAGAAATTCAACTTCCCCAAGTTGAATTCTTGATATTCTCACAAGCAGTGTGGACAACCAAAGCTATAGGCTGAGCCCCCAGTCTTGGGGTTTGTTCATATGAAACTTAACCCCACAAAGGATAGGTCAAGTCTACTTAAAATTTAGGCCTAAGAGTCACCCCCAGGAGGGCCTCTTTTGTTGCTCAGATGTG
>PVIY010047013.1:0-18118 GCA_004026745.1 Myrmecophaga tridactyla
GTTCTGGGAAATGATCATGATGATGAATATGCAACTATGTGATGATATTTTGAATTGCTGAGTGTATGTGTTGGGAATGTTTGTGTTTCTTGTAAATTTTTTTTAATTAATAAAAAATTAAAAATAAAAAAAGAATGGTTAAAAAAAAAAAAGAATGTCAGTTGAAAGTTAGCGGCCTTTCCTCTGAAGAACTAACAAAATAAATCCCCTTTTATTAAACGTCAATCCGAGTGTGGTGTGTTGCATTCCGGCAGCAAACAAACTAGAACACAATACAAAACTGGGGAACCAAATATATTCAAATAAGCTTAGTACCACCCAAAATCTAAATTCCTTATCCAAACTGAAGAATTAAGCAGATTTGGATACTTGTGATGTGAACCATGCAGCAATACAGAAAGGGATTAACAACATAACATCAAAAGAGAAATGAAAAAAACTAAACTGTAAAATTGTACATAAGGCACATATACATAAAAAAATGGATAAAAACTTTAGACTTCTGGGAAAACTTCAAAATTTACTTTTTATAGTTTTCAACCAAAATAATTTGATAAACACTACTTCATTTGAGTTCTCTGAGACAGAGAACAAACTGTTACTTTTCAAATCAGAAAATTAAGGCTTAAAGAGTATAAAGAGAACCAAAAATCATAAGAATTACTTTACAATAAAGATAGTATTTCAAATCAGCAGAGAGAGAAAAGATTGTTCAATAAACGACATAAGGATATATAACTGCAAAAATAAAATCAAACAATGCATTAAAAGAATTAAGCACATTTAATGGCGCTTACATAACAACAATCCGAGACCACTGGATCTTTTACAAAGAAAATTATTTAGTATTATTCTTATTCCCTATCCTAATACAGTGACTTCAAAAGTATATACTGACTGAGAAACATTGTGGTGAGACTCACTATGTGGTAAGTGGCTGTGGTCAGTAGGGCGTGGTTCAGAACAGGCCAGTTTATGATGTTATTCACTGGACTGAGTTAGAAGGGACTAATTATAGAGGAAAACTGCGGTGAAGAAAGAAAACAGAGTTAGCAAATACAAAGTTTCATTTAAATTAGTAGTTTAGTTAAAAAGATAAAAATAAGTAACTTAAAGATTTTAAATGCAGTGTTTGTTCTGAGTCTGAAATATTCTAATAAAACTAAATTTTCAAAAAAATTATAGCAATGTTGCTTTTGCTTTTTTTTATCAAGTTCTCAAGTTTACTTTCCAGGAAAAGAAAAAACTATCCTTTCTATATTATCCTTGTTTTATCACAGGACTCTATTAATGCAATTAACAAGCAGGATCATATTTTACAGCAACGGGAATAAAAGGAAAGAATCAGGCAAATGAACATCTAAAAAATCAAAAATCTAACTTCACTGCCGTAAAAAAAAAAAGGAGATACTGTACTATCAAGACAGGTTCCATTATAGAAAACATTACCAATTTACCTACAACTGTAAATTTTCTGCAAGGGAGCTATTAATATTTTGAACTTATTTTAGATAAATAACTATGGAAAAGTGCTATTTCAGAACGAATATTCATGTTTCTTCATTCTTTAATACTATTAAAATGTTCTACAAATAGTTGTTACCAGACTAATGTATAATCGCATATACAAACATATAGTTAACTTACTTAAATATGTAAACACTTGGATTTTTAAACTTTTATAAACTATATAAAATTTCTGTGGCAATTTACTTTAAAAAGTCCCTGAATACTATTTTGATTTTTATAATTAGTGGCAGAGGCAAACTAGATGCTCTACAAACTCATTTCCTCCTCCTTCTGGGCATATACGAGACAATATTTCCCAGTCTACCTTGAAATTACATGTGGCCATGTTACCAAGTTCTACAGCAGTGATATGTGGGGAGAGGTGACATCTGTACTTCCCCTCTGGGCCAAGCCAATAAAAGCCCCATAAAGGGTTTGTCTTTCCTAGCATGCTAGAAAGGGCACAATAGTGATAGGCTCTAATGCCTGAAGGGATGACAGTTACTAGTTCAAAGGAGACTGGGTGGCAAATGCACATCTCCTTTGAACTAGTAACTGTCAGTGTAACTAACAATGCAGTTCTGAACAGTTACTCAGAAAAAAATTAATTATTTTATGAAAATACCTGTGCAATTGAAATCTGGATGTCAACCAGATTCTTAACCTCAAAAATACTGCTAAATGATGGCACTTCCTAAACTCTAGGAATAAAGAAGAAACAATCAGAGAGTGAATTTTTTTAATGAAGAATGGAAAAACAAATATATTTAGATATTCATAGTCATGCAGTAGAATATTATTTAGCATTTAAAAAGAACTACTGATACTGAAACAGCAAAAATACTGTGCTAAGCAAAAGAAGCCACATACAAAAGAGCACATGGGTATGATTACACCTAGAACGACAAAACTAACCTACGGTGGCAGAAATAAAAAAGTGTAGTTGGTGGGGTGGGTAGAGAAAAGAAGGATTGATTGGAATAAGAAGGGCACTTTCTAAGGTTGGATGGAAATGTTTCATGTCGTACTTTGTGGTGGTTGTTACACAGGTATATTAAATTTTCAAAATTCAAACTTAACACTTACAATCTGTGCATTTTGCTGTATATTAACTGTACCTCAGCTAAAATAAAATAAAAGTTAAAAACCATGATACCATACCATCTTTGGTTCCCATGTCAGGAATCCACTCCCATATGAGCTCTGATGATCACTGGGGAACTGCCTGTATCTGTGTTCACTACTGAGGTCTGGAGCAGCTAACCCCTAGACCAAAGTGTTCAATCAGGAGATTCTCCATACTACTCTATCTCATTTCTTTTCTTGTTGCTGTGGCTGATCCCATCTAGTTGTGACCCATAACCTAAAACTGACACTTATTAAAAAATAAACCTCTCCATAATTTCTGAATGTTATATGCTGACTGAAGCATCTGCCCTAAGTTATCTGCTATTTAAAATTTTTGATATGCAAAAAGATGTACCAGTACAAGTATAAAATGTTTTTAAGAAAGGAATGTAATATTGAAAAGAAAAAACAAACAAACATGATACCACCATAAATATAGGAATAATTCTAACAAAGGTATTTAGGCCTCAAAAAGACCTAAATAAATGGAGGCCTCAAAAAAAGACCTAAATACATGAAGGAATAATATGCCATGTTCATAGACAGGAGAACACTCAATATCATTAAGAATTCTTTCCCAAACTGATATACAGGTTCAATACAATCCCAAAGAAAATTCTAGCATGCTTTTTATATAAATTGACAAGACGATTCTCAAATACATATGAAAATCTAATGGCATAGCCAAATAATCAAAGAAGAACAAAAGTAGAGGACTCTGGAGACCAAGATTCGAATTCCCAGTGCCTGCCCATGTCACACAAACAAACAAAAAAAAAACAGATGACTTACACTAGCAAATATCAAGACTTAGTATAATGCTACAAGAAAGAAAGTATACTACAAGCACAATGAGACAGAAAATCCAGAAACTGACCCACATATACATGATTCTAATTTATAACAAAGACCCCACAGAAATTGAGCATGAAGAAACCCTTTGAAATCAATGGGGCCTATATCATTTAGATATCTGGAAAAAGTCATTATTTTACAAAGATGAATCATAGGTAATAAAAGATAAAACAAAGTTTCTAGAAGAGGATATAGCAGAATATTTACATGAACTTATGTAGGCAAAGTTTCTCAAACAGAAAACAAAAACCACTAACTGCTAACTTATGAAAGAAAAAAATGATTAACAGGACTTTTTTAAAACTAACAACTTGTGTTCATCCACTAAGAATAAAAAGACAAGTCAGAGACTAGAAGGTATCTGCAACAACAGAGGATGCATATCCAGAATATATAAAGAACACCTACAAAACAAGGAAAAGATGGCCCAATTTTTTAAAACAGGCAGAAGACTTAACAGGCTCTTAGCAAAAGAGGATAATCCAAATGGGCAGTAAGAGTAAGAAAAAGTATCCAACACCTGTATTGTTAGAAATATTCACTAGTTATCCCTGCACTCATTGGATAAATATACTTTCCTACCCCTCAAATGTGAACTAAGCCACATGACTTGTTTGGAGAGTCAGATGTCAGCAAACATGACATAAACAGGGTCTTGAAATAGACTTGGTGAGGTAGATGTGCCTTCTTGTGCTTTTGTCACCACCATGAGAAGAACATGCCTCATCTAGCCTACTGATTCCAGGAGGAAGATGAGATACAAGAAACAGAACTATCCCAGCTGACCACAAACTAACAAGAAATATGTATTGTTATACACCACTGGAGAGCTCCAGGTTACTCTTAATCAGTTAACTAAGGCAATATTATTAGTCATCAGGGAAACGAAAATGAAAATCACAATGGGATGACAGGCCTCCACCAAAATGACTAAAATTAAAAGAACTGACAGGGCAGGCAACGGTGGCACAGTGGCAGAATTCTCGCCTGCCATGCCGGAGACCTGGGTTCTATTCCCAGAGCATGCCTATGCCAAGAAAAGTAAAAAAAGAAAGAACTGACAGTACCAAGTTTTTGCTGGTGGGAGCGTAATTAATATAACTATTTTAGAAAACTGTTTAGCAGCATACACCTACCCTATGACTCAGCAAATTCACTCCTGGATATATACCCAAAGAACTGAGAGCTTATGAACACTAAAAGTTCACTGCAGCTTCATCCAATAGAGCAAAAAAACTAAAGCAATCAAAACGTCTGTCAACAATGGAATGGATAAACTATGGTATACTGAAAAAAATACAGCAGACAACAAGCTGCTGAAACACACAATAACATGAATCTCACAGATGTAATGGTGAATGAAAAAAAGCCAGATACAAAACAGTATATACTGAATTATCCCATTTATATAAAGTTAAAAAATAGACAAAATAAATCTACAGTGACAGAGGTCAGAAGAGGGATTACCTTTAAGGGAGGGGTTGTTATGGAAGCAGGGCACAAAATGGAAACTTTACAGAGTTTTGGAAATATCCTATATCTCAAACTGGATGGTGGATAAACTAAGGGTGCTGCAAAATTTTACTTTACTATAGTAATTATATAGCTGCGAAAAACAAAACAAAAAAGGAAAACAGCATCTATTTTAAACACTACTTCAAATATTTGTTTTTAAAACACTGTATTATTTTCACAGTTTCAAAATAAACTGACCTGTGGCCTTCTACTGTGACACCAGATGGACACTAGACCAAAACGAAAACATGAATCTTATACAAGTTAAATTCTCTCCTCTGTAAGATATATTTTCACTGTATGTAATATGAAATTTTCCCGTAATAAACCAATATAATATAGATAAAGTACTTATGAACCTTCTACGCTTTTTATCCATTTAAGCTTCAAAATGTTTATCATTCTGTTAGAATGATAAAAAAAAAAATTTCTAAGGCCAGAAAAAACACGTCTTCTCAGCAAATTTTCTACTCTTTAGAACCCCATCAAGTTTATCCATAACTACAATACAAAACAAAATTTGACAGAATGACTAAGAACCAAAAAATTCTTTAGAGTTCTTAATGAAAATCTATTTGTAACTACAAAATAAAACTAAAAATTATTTTCTTTTCCAAGTCATTTATTCTAAGGTTTCTTTTTACTAGTTCAATGACATCTGCTTTCAAGGACAGCAAATCATCCTTCCACAATCACTGTGGAAAAAAACTATACTTCCAACAGCTTTCTCAATAGGCTCCCATTCTTTAAATAAATGTTTAAGTGAACATGCATTTAGTGAGTCCATGAGCTAATTTAATTTTTTATTCTAGAAACATATATCCAAAGAAGGTAAATCATGGGGATTATCTAGGGAAATCATATATTAGACAGAAACAAACAATCGAAAAGACCCAAAAGTAGAAATGTGCTTGACATGCTTAGGAAACAGCAAAGAAGTCAGTGTGGCTGAAGCAGAATGAGGAATATGGATAGTGGTTGTCATTAGAGTGAGGGTGAAGTTAAGGATGGGGATGGAGATGGAAATAGGAGTGGGGGTGGCACTGGCAATGGGGGACAAGCGTGGGGAAACAAATGCTTAATCAGATCACATAAAACCCCACCACATCACCATAAGAAAACTTTTACTTTTACTCTGACAGGTGAAGTCATTGAAGGACCTGAAGCAGAACTAATAGGCTCCAAATAACACCTTAAAACAATCTTTCTAGGTGTTGTGTTGGGAATAAGAGTCAAAGGCAGCATGGACGAAAGCAAAAACTTTATTTAAGTAGATACTGAGATAATCTAGGTTGAAAATTTTGAGATGGAACCGACGTCCTAAATGTAAGTCTAATCACATCCTGATTATACTTTTTAAGATGTAGCCAAAAAAATGTTGCTGACAGTTAAGAATTTGAAAGTAAGACACTGGAGTTAAGAATAACTCAAAGATTTTGGCATAGAACAAAGAGAAGTACAGAGCTGCCGTCTACTTAAATTGGGAACACCAGGAGAGGAGATGGTTTGGGGAAGAAAATCAGGATGGTGATGGTTTAGCTACCTTAAGTTTGAAATGTTTAACAAATATCCAAGCAGAGATACACACTAAGCAATTAGATACACAATTTTAGGATTCAATGGCAAATCTCTCGCTAAGCCAACTCAGCAGGTGAATTCAATGTCCTCCCCACTACATGCCACATGTCTTCCAGGGGTGTAAATCTCCCTGGCAATGTGAGACACGACTCCCAGGGATGAGCCAGAACCTGGCATCATAGGATTGAGAAAGCCTTCTTGACCAAAAGGGGAAAAAGAGAAATGATACAAAATAAAGTTTCAGTGGTGGAGAGATTTCAAACAGAGTCAAGAGCTTATCCTGGAGGTTACTCTTATGCAAAATACAGATATCCCTTTTTAGTGTACAGTGTATTGGAGTGGCTGGAGGAAAGTACCCGAAACTGTTAAGCTGTGTTCCAGGAGCCTTGATTCTTGAAGATGACTGAATAACTTCTACAATGTGATCGTGTGATTGTGAAAACATTGTGTCTGATGCTCTTTTTTGTCTAGGGTATGGATAAATGAGTAAAAAAAGTAAGGATAAAAAATAAACAATTGGGGTGAGTTACTGATTACATATGTAGAATGGAATGATCATATGGTAGGAATGCTTGTGTTTGTATGTTGGCATGTTTAATAAAAAAAAAGTCAAAAAAAAAATTGGAGGGGAGATAAAGAGTTAATTGGGTAGACTGAAATACTGTTGGTCAACGAGAAGGAGGGGTAAGAGGTATGGGATGTATGAGTTTTGTCTGTTCTCTTTTTATTTATTTTTCTGGAGTGATGCAAATATTCTAAAAATGATCATGGTGATGAATACACAACTATATGATGATGCTGTGAGCCATGGATTGTATGCTATAGTTGGACTATATGTATGTGAAGATTTCTCAATACAAATATTCTTTTAAAAAAGGATAAAATAAATAAATAAATAATGGGGGGATAAGGGGTTAAAAAATGTGGGTAGACTGCAGTACGAATGGTCAATGAGAGGGAGGGGTAAGGGGTATGGGATGTATGGTTTTTTTTCTTTTTTCTCTTTATTTTTCTGGAGTGATGCAAATGTTCTAAAAATGATCATGGTGATGACTACATAACTATGTGATGTTACTGTGAGCCACTGATTGTATACTTTGGATGGACTGTATGAAGTGTAAAGATATCTCAATAAAAATATTTTAAAAAAAGAAAAAATGAATTTAGTGGCAAGGCTAAGCTCAAGTATCACTACTACAAAGAAGCTTTCCAGACCCCAATTTGAATTAGATGTACCATGTCTACTCCCAAAGCACTATGCGCAGAAGTACATCATAATCCCTACAAAACAGTAGTATGAATGTTATTTGGAGGTCTCCCCCCATACTCTAGTCTTGTTGAAAGCAGAGTATTTCTTTGCCTTTATGTCTGCTATACAATGCTTGGTACCCAGCAGAAACTCAAAACTTGTTTGTTGAATAAACGTGTGAACCCTATTTTAAAAAGGGCTGTGTGTCACAATCCCTACTATCATCAATATCAATAACAGATCTCTATGTAAAAGAAATTCATAAGTAATTATATAATTTGTAGTAAATCACTCCTCAATCTGTTGAAGAAGATAGGAGAATAAGGAAACAAACATAGCAATAGACAACAGATACACTATTACTTACAACCAGTAGTAAACATGGGAGGAAAGCACATACATACCCAAAAAGCCTGAGGCCCTTTTTTCTTATTTCAATCATATATGCTCATAATAACTTATTCTTTTGGTTTCTTTCAGAATATTTAAGAACCTCTACTTTCAATAAGAATCAGAGACTAAGGGAACTCATCTATGGGTTGATCCACTTATGAGCTCCACAAATGTTTACACACTTTGTAGGTCTTATTGACAAGACAGATATATTTAATGATTATAAAATGCACATCAAAATGTTGGAACTCAGGAACAAAGTCATGAGGCACACAATGAGGTGAGTGAACCACGAACACATTATGTTGAGCAAAATAAACCAGAAACAAAAGGACAAATACCATATGGTCTCTCTTGAAAAATACTTAAAATTGGGGCCTAGATTGTAAGCTCTTAAATTTAGCAAGTCACTTTTATTCCTGAGTTTTAAGTGTTGTTTCTAAATTCTGAGATGCTGTGCTATATGTGTATAACCTAGTATTTTCCTGGAACTTTGGATAACAGCATGACATCTAAGAGTCCGAGTTGGAGTTCTACACCTCTGAAAAATGAGTATTCCCACATACAGCAACTGTTAAGCCAAAAAAGAGATCAGGCTTCAATTAGAGATTAAAAAAAAAAAAAAAAAGAGGCCAATCTGGTTGGGACCAAAGTAAATCTGAATACAGGGTAAAGGATGATATTGTCTGTATTTTAGAGCTTCACCTACTGTATGAGACCAAAGAAAGAGAGGTTTAATCTGTCCACAAGCTAAATTTTCTGTGACACACAATCTAACTTAACCTGTTTGGCCAGTTAAACAACCTAAACACATGGAGCTAGAATTGGGAATAAGGTCTTGCAATTCTGTAGCTTAATGCAATACCAGGTACATTCCAGAGTATGCTACGTAGATAATTAAAAAGTACTGGAATACGGATGGCTCAAAAGCACAATTTTCATTGGCTATAAGGGAAATGCAGATCAAGACTACACCTCACACCTATATGAATGGGTGCTATTAAATAAACAGGAACCTATAAATGTTGGAGAAGATGTGGAGAAATTGGAACACTTAAGCACTGCTGGTGGGAATGTATTAACAGTGCAGCTATCATGAAGACAGTTTCCTTAGGAAACTATGTATAGAGTTTACCTATGACCCAGAATTAGCTCTACTTGGTATATACCCAGAAGAGTTGAAAGCAATGACACAGACATTTGCACACCGATGTTCATAGCAGCATTATTCACAATCACCAAAAGTTGGAAATAAACCAGATGTCCATCAACAGATGAGTGGATTAACAAAACTTGGTATATACATACAATGGAATATTATGCAGTAAGATGAAATGACGTCCTGAAGCATGCGACCAGATGGATGAGCCTTGAGGACATAATGTTGAGTGAAATAAGCCAGACACAAAAGGATAGATACTTTGTGATTCCACTTTTATGAACATGGTAAAATCAGAGGCTTTATAATACAGAATATGGGGGACTTAGACATGCATAGAAGCTAGAGATGGGTGAACAGCTAATAACATTGAACTCCAATGCAAGGGAATAGATAGAAATGACAAGGGTTCTCTAGTGGGTCTATAAGTAATATTACCGTATTGAAGATGAACAAGATTGAAGGGGTTGTATAGATCTGTGTGTCCCACTGGTTAATACTAGAAATAAAAATTAGTTCTTGCAAGAACTACTTCAAAACCATGATTCATGTACAAAGAGTGTTTAAGTCCAGGATACAGGGGAAAACTGCTATTGCATGCTACAGGGCTATGTTTAAAAGGAAAAAATAGCAACAACAAAGGTAAATAATGAGGGGAAGGACAAGAGTTAAGAGGAGGTTTAGATTTCCTATTTGATGAGGGTATGTTTATTGGTTATCTTTCTCTTGGGGACAATGAAATTATCTAAAATTGAGGAGGTTGATGTACTGTGGACTTTGGGCACTATACATGATGCCTGATAAATGCAGGTGGCTGAAGAATGCACTGACTGAGATGTAGATTGGCAAACAATGGTGTATACATCAAATGTTGTGCTGCTACAAAAAGGAATGAAGTTGTGAGGCATGCAAAGATGTGAATGAATATACGGGACATTTGGTGAGACAAAACAAGCCAGAAACGAAAGAACAATTATGGTATGGTCTCCTTTGGAAAATGCTTATAATGACAGAGGTCTAGATTATACAAGTCCGAAGTGTTAATTTTTATTTTTGGATTTCTAAAGGCTGTTATACATACATACATTTAGAAATAAGAATGGAGCCGACCAGGTTGGAGTTTAAGTAATTCAGATCGCAGCAGTAAGGAAGACATTGTCTATATTTTAGAACCACACGTACTCTTTGAGACTGAAGGAAGAAAGATTTATTTCACCTGGAACCTAAATTTTCTGTAGCACATAATCTAATCAACCTATCCATGTAAAGCTCATTCAAACAACTGAAACACAGGGAGGCCAGAATAAGAAAGAGGTCCTTTAATCCTGTATAGTTTAATATAATGCATGAATACATCCTAGAATATATTAAGCAGGTAATCAGAAAGTACTGGCATCCCCTTGAGGGATGGGAGAAAAAATATGGAACTATTAAACTCTACCATCAGGGAATCCCTTGATACTGTGTCAAACTTTAGGGACACCCAAATCAATAGGCCAAGCCCTTGATCTTGAGGCTTATTCTTGTGAAGCTTATGTAGGTAGTGGAGATGCTTATCCTACCTATAGGTATGTCTAAGAGTTACTTCTAGAGGACATCTTTTGTTGCTCAGATGTGGCCTCACTCTCTCTAAGCCCAACTCTGCAAGTGAAATCTTTGCCCTCCCCCATATGTGGGACATGACATCCAGGGGTGAAAGTCTCCCTGGCAGCATGGGAGATGACTCCCAGGGATGAGTTCTACCCTGGCACCATGGGATCAACAATTCCATCCTAACCAAAAGGGAGAAAAGAAGTGTAATTAATTATCAGTGGCAGAGAGAATTCAAACAGAGTTAAGAGGCTATTCAGGAGGTTGCTCTTACGCAAGCCAAACCCCAACCAGGACCATTCCAGTCAATCCTAAAGAACAACTAGGGCAATATATAAGATTCCACAAGGGTTCCATGCACTAGAATAACTTTCCAGAAACTTACAACCTCCAGATGGGTCCCTGGACCAGATAAGTCCTGAAACCTAGATGGCTCAGCCTCTCCAAAATGTCAGACAGTTCCATCTCCCTACCCCATATTAACGATAGACCCTTCCAAAATGAAAAAGTTAGAATGGCCATAGCCCAAACACCCCTAAAGAGATGGTGGAGTTGTACAGAGAAGAAAGGATTTAACAAATGAATATGACTGTTGAATCATTAAATTGATACCTCTTTAGTCTCCAGTACATGAGAGCAGCTAGAAGTAAAAACCTTAAATTGTGGAATTGTAACCCATGTCAAAGTCTGAAATATGTTCTACAACTAATTGTGGTGCTGTGCTTTGAAATTTATTGCTTTTTTGTATATTGTTATTTTTCACAAAAAAGAAAAAAAAAAACTTGGGCAGGGGATGACAAATTTTTTTCTATAGTAAATATTTTAGGCTTTGCAAGCCACATAAGGTCTTTATGACATATTCTTTGGGATTTTTGCTTGTTTGCTTATTTAAACCCTTTAAAAATGTAAAAAACATTTTTTAGCTCTCAGTACAAAAAGAGACCACATGACGAAACTGGTTATATGTTTAGCATCATAGTAGAGGGATCAGGTATGCTATTTTAGTTATCAGTAGCACTCAGTGAAGCCTCTCAGAGGTGGTAAGAGGCATTTATGACATGAAGGAGCCGGCTATGAGAAAATATGAGAGAAATGTGCTAGGTTAAAGACAGTAAATGCAAAATGTCTAAACCAATAACAAGCTTGGAACGTCTGAGGAAAAGAAAGGTTAGTGTGGCTGAAGCAAAGTATTTACTTAGGAAAATGATAAGAGATGAGGTCAAGAGTAGATAGGGGTTAGATTATATAGTACCTGCCAGCACTGGAATCTTATTCTAAACGTAAGAGAAAGCTTCTGGGAAGGTGTGTGTGTGTGTGTCTGTGTGTGTGTGTGTTTTAACAGAGAATTACATAACCAATTCATTTAAAAGATTATTTCAATTATTTGAAAGAAAATGGATTAGAGGAAGAAGAGAGGAAAGAATAGAAGCAGGGAGACCAATGAGGATATTGTTGCAGTTCAGGCAAAATATAATGGTTGTTAGGGTAGCAGAAGCGGAGATGGAAAGTACTAGATGGATTGGGTATGTATTCTGGACTGTGGCAGGTTAGGTATGGGAACAAACACAACACCCAAGTTTGTCTGACTGAAAGCAAGTTGGTAGATGGTGATTCTAGTTATTAAAATATGGAAGACAGGAAGAGGAACAGATTTATTTATGTTCATTAGTTGGTGGTGTTTTTGTTTTGTTTGGGAGGGCTAGGAAGGGAAATACAGCTTAACATGTTTTGGGCGATAATGAGTCCAAAATGACTACTGGGCATCCAATTGGAAACAGCATTAAGCAACTGGATATTCAAGTCTGAAAAACAAATGAAAGGAAAGGGCTAGAGATATTGCACATCTGGCTATCACCTGCATATGGATGGCACTTAAAGCAATCAGACGCGATGAACTCACAAAGGGACTGCACACAGAAAAAAGGAACTACTACCAAACCCTGGGGGTTGCCAATGGTAAGTGGTCCAGCAGAGAAAGAGAAAGAGTCAAAAATGAAGCAGCCTCAAAAAAAAAAGGAAATGAAGCAGCCTATGAGTTCAAAATACACAGTAATAGTAATAATGGTGATGATAATAATAATAATAATAGTGAACCCTTAGAATGCTTACTATGTGCTAAGCTATTCATTTGATTCATTAAATCTCAGAATAATTTTGGGGCGATAAGCACTATTATCACCATTTCAAATGGTGGTTGACATACCTAAGCAGAAGAAAATCAGGTAAGTGAAGGGTCATCAAAGAGAAATTTCAAGAAGGGGCAAATGAAGTCAGATACAGATAAAGAAATTATCTATGGCTTTGAAAACATGGAAACCATTTGTGACCATTTCTGTGTTGATACATGATTGTATGTGGCTGAGTTTGGGCATGTGCCTCAATTTCTTCATGGGGTTCAAGTGAGAGGTGAGTTAAGGAAATAACTTAGAACAATGGCACAAAGTAACTTAGAACAACGGCATATAGTAAGCAGCATACTGGCAAGTATTATTATAATTATTATTGAAAAAATCCACAGAACTACATTACACAGTGAACCCTAAGTTAAACCACAGACTTATATTAATGATACAATTATAAAAATATACTATCATCTATTGTAACAAATGTTCCACCCGAATGCACAGTGATGTATGGGAATCCTGCATTTTATATGATTGCTCTGTTAACCCACAACTTCTCTAACAAAGAAAAATATGTACAGTTGAATATATTCAATTGAATATAATTGATATTATATATAATTGATTATATATAATTGAATATACTATTACCTCTCTATAAGGAGATACTTTATATTTCCTTTTTAAATCACTCATGATTAGTAACCTCTTCTTACACTATCATCCTCTAATAATATTAATACTTAAAACACTGTAAAGACATAACAAATCACATGACCCCACAAGTTGAAGCTAAGCCACTATTTATCATGCCTTAAGTGTGACACAGAAAATTAATACACTCATCTCTAAATGTCATAAAACCTATAACAAAATCAACAACTTGCAACATTTGCCTCAGATACTTGAAAATCATTATGTAGCATCTAAAACAAGGATAAATCTGAACTACCACCACAATTATCAAGATCTGAGGAACATCAAAATATTATAACTAAGGAATTCATTTTGAAGCAGCCATTATGCCTGGGTATACACCCCTATCCTAGTAAATTTGTTCCACAGAGCCATATAGCACTTTTATTCACATCTCAAGGGAATCTAACTTAAACATAGTGAATGGTGAATCTCATAAGAAAAGAAATGAAAGAAGAAATTAAGATTAGGAAAAGCCATTTTGCTTGAAACAAGAACATAAACCATAACTAAAATTAACAGCTTAGCAGTGATTCACAATGCTAATGACTTTTGTTTTTTAAAAATCAGCCTGACACATTTATCCACTGTTGGTGGGAATGCAAATGGTACAACCACTGTGGAAGGCAGACTGGCGGTTCTTCATGAAGCTAAGTATAGAATTGCCATCTGATCCCGCAATACCACTGCTAGGTATCTACTGAGAGGACATAAGGGCAAGGACACAAACGGACACTTGCACACCAATGTTTATAGCAGCATCATTTACAACTGCAAAGAGATGGAAACAGCCAAAATGTCCGTCAACAGACGAGTGGCTAAACAAGCTGGGTATATACATACAATGGAATATTATGCAGTTGTAAGACAGAATAAAGTTATGAAGTACATAACAACATGGATGGACCTTAAGGACATTATGCTGAGATGAGGCAGAAATAAAAGGACAAATACCGTATGGTCTCACTGATATGAACTGACATTAGTGAATAAACTTGGAGAATTTCAGATAATAACAGAGACCATCAGGAGATAGAAATAGGGTAGATATTTGGGTAATTGGAGCTGAAGGGATACAGATTGTGCAACAGGATTTACTGTAAAATTTCAGAAATGGATAGCACAATACTACCTAACTATAATGCAATAATGTTAGAATACTTAATGAAGCTGAATGTGAGAATGATAGAGGGAGGAGGGCTGGGGCACAAAAGAAATCAGAAGGAAAGATAGACGATGAAGACTGAGATATTATAATCTAGGAATGCCTAGAGTGCATAATAATAGTGACTAAACGTACAAATTTAAAGGTTTTTGCATGAACAAAGGAATGTAAATACTGCAGGGTGTTGAAGACAGATGGTAATTAATATTTTATAACTTTAACTTATGTGTGAGTCTAAAGCAAAAAATGTTTATTTGGTAGAAAATTTATATTTTGACTAGTGCATTTCCGAATATAACTTAAGCAGACAGCTTAATTGAACACCATAGTACATGGAACCTTGAGTAGGGCATGAGATTTTGTAGGTTTGTCCAGAGTGATGCCTTGATAAATCCCAGAGTGATCTGAACAGCGAATAAAAAAGTACTTGTAAAGTACCCTTGGGGGAATGGTGAGAAAGGGGGAAAATTCAACCTCCCCAAGTGGAGAATTCCTGATATTCTCACAAGCAGTGGGGACAACCAAAGGAATAGGCTGAAACCTCAATCTTGGGGGTTGAAAGATATAATAATGGAGATTAAAAATGCAATAGACATGCACCCTCTCCCAAAAAAACACAAGCAAACAAACTAAAAAACAAACAAGCAAAATAATTCAACAAATGGTGCTGCAATAACGGGACACTCACATGGAAAAAGAATGAAATGTGACCCTGTCGTACAGCATACAAAAAAAGAAAAATACAATAGAGTCATACATGAGAAGATATGGACAGGCAGAAAAAAAGAATCAGTGAAGCAGAAAAAAGGACCATCAAAATCATTAAGTCACAAGAAAAGATAGAGAAAAGAAGAGAAAAAATTGACTAGTGTTTCAGGGATTTCAGTGACAGTATGAAGCATGCAAACATATACATCACAGATGTACCAGGAGACAAGAAGGGTAAAGGGGCAAAAAGAATATGTGAAGAAATAATAGCCAAAAATTTCTCAGCTCTTATGAAAAACAAAAACAGACATGTCCAAGAAGTTCAATGTATTCCCAACCGAATAAACCCTAATAGGACTACTCCAAAATACACAGTAATCAGAATGTCAAATGGCACAGATAAAGAGAATTCTGTAAGCAGCAAGAGAAAAGTAGTTTGTCACATACAAGGATTCTTCAGTAAGACTAAGAGCTGATTTCTCATCAGAAACCACAAAGGCAAGAAGGCAGTAGTGTGATATATTTAAGGTAATGCAAGAGGAAAAACAGCCAGACAAAAAAATCCTTTATCTGGAAAACTGTCCCCCAAATATGAGGAAGAATTTAAAATATACACAAAGAGAATCCGAGAGAGTTCAGCAACAAATGACCTGCCTGCCTACAAGAAATACAAAAGGGAGTTCAGATCATGAGGTGAAAGGAAGACAGGAGAGAATGGCTTGGAGTACTCTAAGGAAGTGAACATCTTCAGGAAACGTAATTAAAAGGTTAAATGCAGGGCCGTGGCTCAGCAGGCAGAGCTCCGACCTGTGGTGCTGGAGGTCTGGAGTTCGATCCCTGGTGCCTCCTGCCCATATGCAAATTTAAAAAAAAAAAAGGTTAAATGCAAAACCCAAAAGTATTGTATCCTCAACATATAACTCTACTCTAATTCCTAAGAGTCAGAATACCACTGAACAGGGATAAATTCTATGACTTCCTAATGGACATGTAAAATTGTAAAAAGTGATGTGGGTGAAAACAATATAAAGAGCAGAAACTGATGGATATGGGAGCAGGGAACATATATGTCACTGAAGCTGTTCGTATCTTTTCAAATAAGTATGTTATATAATACAAAACACAGCATAACCACCAAGAAAGTATTTAATAAATATACAGAAACAGAACTGAGAAAGGCAGATACATCACAAAAGATCAATAACAAAGAAAAAGAAGCTGTAATAAAGGAAATCACATAAAAAAACCAAAGGACAGAGTTGAGCAACCGGGAACGTGGCCAAGATGGCGGCTCAGCAATGTGCGCATTTTAGATCGTCCTCCAGAACAGCTACTAAATAGCCAGAAACAGTACAGAACAGCTCCTGGGGCCACATCAGTGACCAGACACACAGCGTACCCCAGTCTGGACCAGCTGGACCGGCTGCGAGCCTCCCCAGAACCATGAGTTTCCCAAGCCGTGGTGGCCGGTGTCCCTCCCCCACAGGCTGCTTCCCAGAGGGGAAAGGAAAGAGATTTTACCTGCAGCAGGGGCTGAGCCCAACCAAACACCAATTGTGGCATTAATTAACAAATTCTGACTACTAAAAATAGGCCCCCAGCTCAGGTGAACCTGGTCAAAGCGGAGGTCACTCATTGGGCTGACGGAAAAAGAAAAAAAGAAAAGAAACAGAGGTTTTTGTGGCTGTGTTTCTACAAAGGCTTGACTGCCTCTGGATTCAGCAGCAGGACTTCTCAGGCTGCAACTGCCTCAGACATAGGCAGAAACAAGCTCGTGTGAGGGCTTGTCTGGAGCCTGTGCCTTCCCCAGGGAAGGGGTGAAGCCCAACTCAGATGGAATCCCTCTCTCAAGGAATTCAGACACCAGGGCTTGGTAATTTGAAGCCATTAAAACCAGCCTACAACCTCTCCTCTGTCTCCACCACGTTCCCAGCAGGGAGAGTCTGCCAAAGTTAAAGGTACCCCATCATCTTATGCTGGTGGGACCTGCAGGCAGACAAGCACCACATACTGGGTAGGATAAGAAAAACATAGTCCAGAGATTTCACAGGAGAGTCTTTCAACCTGCTGGGCCTCACCCTCAGGGAAAACTGATGCAGGTGACTCTTTCCTCCTGACAGGTGGCCAGTTTAGCCTGGGAAAATCCGACTGTGGTCTATGATACCTAAGTAGACCCTCCTAAGGGTGGGAGTAAAAAAGGCACCATACAAGCAGGGCAAGAAACAAGAAAACAAGGACTGAAAAATTCTCCTCTGTTAAACAAAACCTAAGCTAGAGGTCCAGAAAAAGCTGAACTGAATGTCAAAGAACAGATAGACAACAAATTCATTCAGCAAGAAAACCCTAGGTAAAAGAAGGGAAAGTAATCTCCAGAAAAAACTAATTAAGGTAATTAAATGTCTAGACGCCAGAAAAAATAACAAATGACACTAGGAAAATTGAAGATATGG
>PVIY010047014.1:0-18119 GCA_004026745.1 Myrmecophaga tridactyla
TTCTTGCGGTCACGTGAGATACTTTTATAAATTTTATATTTGCAAGTGTTCCCTGTTGATTCTGTTTCTCTAGAGAACCCTAACTAATACACAGTCCGTCCTCTTTGAAAGCCATTCTTCCTTCTGATAGGAGGAAACAGTGTTTCAGGAAAAGAATTTAGATTATGGAGTCAGAGAATCTAGTCAGGAATCGCAGATCTGCAACTTACTTTCTGGGTGAGCTTGTCCAAATAACCCAACCTTACTGAATGCCGGCTTCTTCATCCCCATTATGAAAAGAATACTACTACTCACTATTTTTGTCTCACAGGCTGATTATGAGACTTGAATGTGACAATGTATATAAAAGTACTTTGTGACTAGGGAAATGAAAGGGGTAGTCTCAAATAGATAATTTGTTCCAACAGCAATTAATCATCTTGGGCTAGTGGTATCATCTAGTGAACAGGTCAAGAAATGGTTTGACCCCATATTTCTGTCCTACCACTTATTTCTTTCCATTTTGGAGTGGTTTATGTAACTAATACTCTTTGTCTTCAGATAAGCAATATGTGTGAATGCTAATGGTGCCCATTCTTAAAGGTTTCAAGCCTGAGAGAAACAGATTTAGCAACAACATAAAAACATATACCTGCTAAAGAATTTCCAAAGTCCCAAGTCTCTGGACTTTAACTTGTACTGTTTTTTCTTGGTTTACTCTTACACACTTTCTTTACCTGCATAGTTCCTACATAACCTTCAAGAGTCAATTTAAATCTTCCCTATTAAGTCTCCCCTGAGTCCCAATGCAGGTACGAATTCTACTTCCCCTATGATCCAATAGCACCTGTTTCCTGCCTAAACCATTAAACTCACCATATTGAAATTCAGCTGTTCATCTGTCTTTCTCTCCCTACTTGAGTGTGAGGCCCTGGAAGGCAAAGAACTTTGTTGAATTTATCTGTGTATCCCTAGTATCTAACACAGTGCCTGGCATATAGAGACACTTAATAAATATATGCTGGGTATTGACTGGGATCCATGGTGTGTAGCCTAGCAGATGAGATAAATGAGCTTTGAGCCACAAAGGGAATTCTCTCAATGAAAGGCAGCCCAGAGAGGGCAACATGTTAAACCAATCCACAATGTGAGGAATAGACAAGCAATGAGTGGGGAACTATTCAGCATCACCAAGGCTAAGTGGAAAAAGATATTCTTTTAAGAGGATAGTTAATAAAAATATTTTGAAACCAAGTTAAACACTGTAGAGTTAATATAGCAGCTTATCTACTTAATCAATTTATTCATTCTTTCAACAAGCATTTTTGAGTGCCTGTTGCATGCCGTTCATTAAGTATAAAAATGAATAAGATATGGTTCACTTTCTTGACAAATTTGTAATATCATAATTTCACATGAAATAATTGTAGAAAATGCCACAGGACAAAATTGGAAAAGTAATCTGATGGCTAAATGTTCACACTGGGCTAGGATGTATACTGTAAGTACACAAGCTAAATAAATCAGTTAAATATATTCACTTTGTTTTGGTCTCCACAATAATCACCAGGCAACATTCTAGGTCCCACCCTCCTTGCTCTCAGAAAGTCTTGAGCCAGTCACTTGAAGCTAAATTGTCTCAGGACAGAGCAACTTCCCAGGAGACCTGTTCACAATGGCAAGACAGCTCTGGCATCACTAAGTTTTATGCACAGAATTTCATTTTTAAAGAGAGCTTCACAGAGGTTCCTCTCTTTTTTCTTTTGACTCTTCCTTTTCCTTCTATTTTTCTTCTCTTCTCTTCTTGATTCCAACAATCATTTCGATTTCAACCCTGTCCCTTATCTTCCTAGCATCAGCCAATTTCAAAGGCTGCAGCCACAGTGACACTTCCCCTTAGATTGAGCCTAAATCTACAATTCCAATTCCATAAAGAAAATTTGGAAAACTGATTCCCTGCATTGGTTATCCTTGAGAAAGAGTCAGGAAATTTTAAAAACACTGGTACTGGATCCCGTGTCTAGAGATTCTGATTTAATTAGTCCAGGTTGCAACTTGGGTATAGAGATTATTAGACGCTCCCCAAGGGATTCCAACATGCAACCAGGAATGAGAATTCATGGAAGAACTACTCCAGCTGTAGGTGGGGAGTTGGAGGGATGGGGATCAGATATAAATGAGGGGGTGTGGTGGGTTAAGATGAGAAGATAGTCGTTTAAAGAACATTTTCCTACAACACACCTGAAGGGAATGGGGGTCTGATAGACTTTACTAGCATCTTTTACTGATGTTTTCCATAACCAACGCTGACTTGATCATTCACTAGTAGTAAATCAATCAACAATTGACCAAACCAAAACATGCCAATGAAGAACACTGCTGCAGCTCACACACTGTTTTCTGCCTTTAAATCCCACTTTTAGGTATAAATCCAAAACAGTTAAAAGCAGGGACTCCAAAAGATATTTACATGCCAATGTTCATACCAGCATTATTCACAGTCACAAAAAGACAGAAGCAAACAAGAGTCCATCAACAGATGAATGAATAAGCAAAATGCGGTATATAAATGTGATGGAATTTTATTCAGCTATAAAAGAAACAAAAATGTGACAACTCGAATGAACCTTGAAGGCACCATGTTGAGTAAAGTAAACCAGACACAAAGGGACAAGTATTGTATGACCTCACTGATATGAAGTAATTAAAATAAGCAAATTCATACAGTCAAACTAGAATACAGGTTACCAGGAGCCGGGGTTAGGGTCGGGAGAGTTAATGCTTAATTGGTAGAGTTTCTCTTCGGGGTAATGGAAAAGTTTTGGTAATGGATGGCGGTGATAATAGCACAACACTATAAATGTAATTAATACCACTGAATTATATATTTGAATATGGCTAAAAGAGAAAATTTTAGATTGTAGATCTATATATTCCTCGAACAAAACTTTTAAAAAACATAGGAATGTACAATGCAGGGAACCTTAATATAACTACAGAATATAATTAATAGTATAATTATAATGATATTGTTTCATCAAGGTAACAAAGCTACCATTTTAGTGCAAAGTGTTAACAGGAAAAAATGTGCACGTGAGAGGGATAAATGGGAACTGTCTACCTCCTGGATGATTTTTCTGCAAGCCTACAAGATCTCCATTAAAAAAAAGAATCCAAAGCTTGAGTGGAGGTAGAGGGGACACTTAATAAACCTTCGTGATCCCACTGCTTTAGAGAAATATGAATGACAAGTCCAGGGGAAGTGATTTTGCGTAGTAAATCCTTTTTTTCCATTTTTCCGTTTCAGAAAGTGCTGCTTACGACAGGCATCTTAAAGTTAATTTCACACCGATTTTTTAAGACCTTGACGCAATTAATCAAAAGCTGGGTCTTTGATTTACACTGAGCTCCCATTATACTCACAAATTAGGTAAGTATGACTACTTACCCCAAAATATTAGCAGATTCCTATGAGTCTATATTTGAGCCCATAAAAAGAAGATTCATAATATACAATTCATGCAATTGTTTTCGTAGGAGTCTTAGTTTCCTAGGACTGCTGTAACAAAGTGTCAATAAATTGATGGTTTAAAACAAAAGAAATTTAAGGCCTCACAGTTCTGGAGGATAGAAGTCTGAAATTATGGTGCTGAGAGGGCCAAATTCCACCTGTACAGGAGATTCCAAGTTAGACCACTGAAGCTGTGAAAGTCAGTATCACCCCACATAGCAACTGTTTAAAAAGTTGAGGAAGTGATCAGACTTTAAACTAGAGATATGAATGAGGCTGATCTGGATATGACTAAGGTAAATCAGAAAAAAAGGATAAAAGATGATATGGTCCATATTTTAAAATTTCAACTTCTGTATGAGACCAAAGGGAAAGATGTTTATTTGGTGCAAAATTTATATTTTGGGTAGTGCATTATCTAATTTAGCTTGTATGGTCAGTTTATTTGAACACCATAATTACATGGAATCGTGAATAGTGAGTGAGATCTTGTTGGTTTGTACAGGTTAGTGTGATGCCCAGATATATCCCTAAGTAATTTGGGCAGAGAATAAACTCTTGGGGAACTGGGGAGAAAGTAGGAAATATTCAACTTTCCTATCTGGGGAATTCCTGATATTCTCACAAGCAGTGGGGGACAACCAACTCAATAGGCTGAGCCCTCAATCTAGGGGTTTGCCCCTAAGAAACTTATTCTTGCATAGGGGAAGCTAAGCCCACTTACAATTATGCCTGAGAGTCGCCCCTAGAGAGCCTCTTTTGTTATTCAGATGTGGCTTTTCTCTCTAAGCCAACTCAGCAGGTGAACTCACTGCCCTCTCCACTACATGGGAGATAACTACATGTCTCAAGAAGCTCACACATTCTATTGATAAATACAGCAACATAAGAGAGTATCTTTTTGATTTGATCAGTGATTGGAAAACTATTTCAAAGTCCCCTTTGGGGAATGGTGAGAAAGGGGGAAAATTCAACTTCCCCAAGTTGAATTCTTGATATTCTCACAAGCAGTGTGGACAACCAAAGCTATAGGCTGAGCCCCCAGTCTTGGGGTTTATTCATATGAAACTTAACCCCCCAAAGGATAGGTCAAGCCTACTTAAAATTTAGGCCTAAGAGTCACCCCCAAGAGAACCTCTTTTGTTGCTCAGATGTGGCCTCTCTCTTAGCCAACACAACAAGCAAACTCACCACCCTCCCCCTGTCTATGTGGGACATGACTCCCAGGGGTGTGGACCTTCCTGGCAACGTGGGACAGAAATCCTAGAATGAGCTGAGACTCAGCATCAAGGGATTGAGAAAATCTTCTCGACCAAAAGGAGGAAGAGTGAAATGAGACAAAGTGTCAATGGCTGAGAGATTCCAAACAGAGTCGAGAGACTATCCTGGAGGTTATTCTTACACATTAAGTAGATATCACCTTGTTAGTGAAGATGTAATGGAGAGGCTGGAGGGAACTGCCTGAAAATGTAGATCTGTGTTCCAGTAGCCATGCTTCTTGAAGATGATTATATAATGCTATAGCTTTCACAATGTGACTGTGTGATAGTGAAAACCTTGTGTCTGATGCTTCTTTTATCTACCTTGTTAACAGACGAGTAGAACATATAGAATAAAAATAAATAATAGAGGGGACAAATGTTCAAATAGAATAAAAATAAATAATAGAGGGGACAAATGTTCAAATAAATTTAGTTTGAAATGCTAGTGATCAATGAAAGGGAGGGGTAAGGTGTATGGTATATATAATCTTTTTTTTCTGTTTTCATTTTCTTTTTCTGTGGTCTTTTTATTTCTTTTTCTGAGTTGATGTGAATGTTCTAAGAAATGATCATGATGATGAATATATAACTATGTGGTGATGTGAATTACTGATTATATATGTAGAATGGAATGATCATATGTAAAGAATGTTTTTGTTCATTTGTTGTTAATTTTTTTAAATTAATAAATAAAAAACAAAGAAAGAAAGCAGAGCTCTGAGTACACGGTGCAGCTGAAAATAAAATAAAAAACCCAACTTCAGCTCAAAAAAGAGAGAATATCTTTTAAGAAGTATTAAAATAGAAGTAAGCACAGAATTCAAGAGGGTCAAAGAGAAAAGGCGTTTAACCTAAATAGAAGGTAGGCTGTCTCTCTTATGTTCCCAACAGTGGACACATTTCTGTGTCTTGGTTTTCCAGGCTGCTAAGACAAATACCTCACAATGGGTTGGCTTAACAACAGGAATTTATTGGATCATGATTTAGAGGCTAATAATCTTGTTTCCTCCCAGGCTTGATAGTATTTTGGCAGGCCAGCAATCCTTAGGTTTCTTTGGCTCTCTTTTCACATGAACATGCCCTCCCCTTTCTCTTCCAGGTTCCCACTAACTTCCTGCTTCTCCCTGTGACCCTCTCTATAAGACCCATCCTCACAGAGGTGGCTGCACCTTAACTGAAAATAACATCTTCAAAAAATCCCATTTTAAATTGATTCCCATCCCCAGAAATGGAATTAGGATTAAGAACATGTTTCTTCTGAGGTACATAATTTAATCTAAATCACTCTATTTTGGTGCTTACAACATTGTCATCATTAGAAGGTATCAGAATTATGGTCAATAATCAGAAGTGAGAATAAACAGTAAACAGGCTAATTGAATCCAATCAAATGGTGACAGAGTCGAGTAAGGGCATGATACTTTCACCCATTCAGGTAACTGAAGTTACAGTAGGTTAGAAAATGTTGCATAAGAGGATAAAAACTAGGGGATAAAAGTTCAAAAAGAATCTCATCCTGAAGGCGATAACTTGGACTCCTTTTTGTCAGTGACTAAAATTACTCAATGTGTCCATTAGTACTTGGTCAACCAGGAAAATAAACTCTGGAAAGTTGTGAACTGAATGAAATTTCCAAAGATTGCACAGTATGGGAATTCTGACCTCCAAGAGTGAAAAGATCTCACTGTACATAGCAGGTATGCAACTGAAACACCAGAAGCCCAGACATTAGAACTATGCTAGTCCTAAAGTAAGGATTGCTTTGGGCTCACCCTAATAAAGGTTAAAATCAAGTCTCAAAAGTATCATGCTGTCTGACCATAAATCAACTGCCTGGCAAAGCAGATCTCAACATTTTTCAAGGGTGTACTTTAAAATCCAGACTTTCAACAATGTAGCATCCATGTTGTCCAGCACCATTAAAAATGATTAGACATGTAAAGAACTGAAAAAGATGGCCCATAACTAGGAAAGAAAAACAATTCAGTAGAAAAACATCCAAAGATGGCAGAAATGATTGACTTAGCAGATAAGAATTTTAAAAGAGCTGTAATAAAGATATTCAAGGATTTAAGGGAAAATACAAACACATTGATCAAACTGATGGGGGTATCACAGTAAAGAAATGGAAATTCTTTTTAAAAGATAAAAATTGAAATTCTAGAACTCAGAAACACAACTAAAAATTCACTCAGTACACTCAACATCAGATTGGAAACTTCCAAAGAAAAGATAGGAAAACTAGAAGATAGGACAATAGAAACTATTAACTGTAATGTATACTGGCTAAAAATAATAAAGGCCATGACTGATGGGAAAATATCAAGCATTTTAACATACAGGTAGTTGGAGTTCCAAAAAAGAGAAGAAAAATATTGAAGCAGAAAAAGATAGTTTAAAAATAATGGCTGATAATTCACTGTCCTCCCCCTTATGTGGGACATGACTCCCAGGAGTATAAATCACCCTGGCAATGTGGGATAGAAATCCCAGACAGGACTCAGCATCAAGGGATTGCAAAAACCTTTGCTACCAAAAGGGTAAAGAGAGAAATAAGAAAAAATAAAGTGTCAGTGGCTGAGAGATTTCATACAGAGTCGAGAGGTTATCCTGGAGGTTATTCTTATGCATTATATAGATAAGCCCCTTTTTAGTTTATGGTGTTTGGGAGTGGCTAAAGGAACATAACAGAATGGAGCTGTGTTCCAGTAGCCATGTTTCTTGAAGATGATTGTACAATGATATAGTTTTCCAATGTGACTGTGTGATTGTGAAAACCTTGTGTCTGATGCTCCTTTTGTTTAGGGTACAGACAGATGAGTAAAAAATACGGATAAAAAATAAATAACACAGGGAATAAAGGTTAAAATAAAATTGAGTAGATTGAAATACTAGTGGTCAATGAGAGGGAGGGGTAAGGGATGAGTTTTCTCTTTTTTATTTCTTTTGATGGAGAAATGCGATGTTCAAAAAAAATGTTCATGGTGATGAATACACAACTATATGATGATATTATGAGCCACTGATTATACACCATGTATAAAATGTTTGTATGTCAAGAATGTTTGTATGTTTGTTTAAGGATTGACAATAAAAATATATATATATATAAAAAAAAGATGAAGCCCAATTGAATCAGGGTGGGCCTGAATCGGTATAGTTGGAGTCTGCATAAAAAAAAGGAAATTTGAACATGGAAGTAGAAGCCAAAGTTGGAGACAGGAGATAGACGGCCATGTGATGGAGGTAGAGACTAATTGCCAGCAAGTCACCACCAGAACACCACAGAATTCAGAGAAAGCATGATCCCAACGACACCTTGATTTTAGGCTTCCAGCCTCCCAAACTCTGAGACAATAAATTCCCGTTGCTTAAGCCAACCTGAATAAATAAATAAACAAAAATGACTGAGACTTGATTCCCAGGGGTGTAAAATCTCCCTGGCAATGTGGAACATGACTCACAGAGAATAAACCTGGCTCTGGCATAGTGGGAGTGAGAAAAGGGGGAAGATAAATAAAACAAAATAAAGTTCCAGTGGCTGAGTGATTTTAAACAGAATTGAGAGGTCATTCTGGAGATTATTCTTATGCAGTATACAGATATCCCTTTTCAGCTTTAGGTGTATTGTAGGTAGAGGGAAGTACCTAAGTCTGTTGTATGCAGTCCAATAGCCTTGATTCTTGAAGATGATTGAATAACTATAGAGTTTTGAGGTGTGAGTGTGAAAATCTTGTGACTGACACTCTTTACCCAGTGCATGAACAGATGAGTAAGAAAAAAGACAAAATTTAATAAACAACAGGTAGATGGAGGGTCCCTGGTGTGATTCCGTCCTGTGTGACTGTTCTTTGCAACAGTGGTTGTCTATCTCCTTCCGTCTTCTCTCCTACTTAAGGGCATGCCACCACTCCATGGAAGATTCGATGGACATGGACATGAGCCCCCTGAGGCCTCAGAACTATCTTTTTGGTTGTGAATTAAAGACTGACAAAGATTATCACTTTAAGGTGGATAATGATGAAAATGAGCACCAGTTATCTTTAAGGACGGTCAGTTTAGGGGCTGGTGCAAAGGATGAATTGTACATTGTTGAAGCAGAGGCAATGAATTATGAAGGCAGTCCAATTAAAGTAACACTGGCAACTTTGAAAATGCCCGTACAGCCAACGGTTTCCCTTGGAGGCTTTGAAATAACACCACCTGTAGTCTTACGGTTGAGGTGCGGTCCAGGGCCTGTGCACATTAGTGGACAGCATTTAGTAGCTGTGGAGGAAGGTGCAGAGTCAGAAGAATAAGAAGAGAATGATGTGAAACTCTTAAGTATATCTGGAAAGTGATCTGCCCCTGGAAGTGGTAGCAAGGTTCCACAGAAAAAAGTGAAACTTGCTGCTGATACGACGACGATGACGACGACGATGATGATGATGAAGATGATGATGAAGATGATGATGATGATTTTGATGATGAGGAAACAGAAGAAAAAGCTCCAGTGAAGAAATCTATAAGAGATATTCCAGCAAAAAATGCACAGAAATCAAACCAGAATGGAAAAGACTCAAAACCATCAACACCAAGATCAAAAGGTCAAGAATCCTTAAAAAAACAAGAAAAAACTGAAACACCGAAAGGACCTAGTTCCGTAGAAGACATTAAAGCAAAAATGCAAGCAAGTATAGAAAAAGGTGGTTCTCTTCCCAAAGTGGAAGCCAAATTCATCGATTATGTGAAGAATTGCTTCCAGATGACTGACCAGGAGGCTATTCAAGATCTCTGGCAGTGTTGGAAGTCTCTTTAAGAAAATAGTTTAAACAGTTTGTTAAAATTTTCCGTCTTATTTCATTTCTGTAACAGTTGATATCTGGCTGTCCTTTTTATAATGCAGAGTGAAAACTTTCTCTACCGTGTCTGATAAATGTTGTCCTGGTTCCTTTGCCAAGAATGTGTTGTCCAAAATGCCTGTTTAGTTTTTAAAGGTGGAACTCCACCCTTTGCTTGGTTTTAAGTATGTGTGGAATGTTATGATAGGACATAGTAGTAGAGGTGATCAGACAAATGGAAATGGTGGGGAGACAAAAAATATACATGTGAAATAAACTCGGTATTTTAATAAAGTAAAAAAAGAATAGGTGGATGGAGGGATGGCACATTTTGTGTGTTCTTTTTAACTTTATGTTTATTTTTATTCTCATTTTTATTGTTTTTGGAGTAATGAAAATGTTCAAAAATCGACTAATGATGAATGCACAACTGTATGATGGTACTGGGAACCACTGATTGTACAATTTGGATGACTGCATCTCAATTTGTAAAAAATCATTGAAAAAAACTAAAAAAAAAAATGGCTGAATGTTTCCCAAATGTCATTATAAATAGTAATCTACAGATCCAAGAACCTCAAAAAAAAAAAACAAAACAGATTCGAACTGCTGAAAATCAAAGATAAACAGAAAAATCTTACAGCATTCAGGGAAAAAAAATAAGGACTACAGTGATAAAAAATACCATTCACTTCCAATCATAAACAATGTACACCAAAGAAGATAATGGAAGGACTTATTTGATGAGCTAAAAAGAGCAACTTATGAACACAGAATTTATACCCAGTGAAAATCTTATTTTAAAAATTATGGTGAGAAAGAGACATTTTCAATTAGTAAAGTCTGAGATAAATTGTCACCAGCAAATGTACATTATAAGACACGTTAAAGGAAATTCTTTAGGTTGAAGAAAATAGCACCTGTGGAAAACCTGGTGCTAGTGATGCGGTTGTTTTTGCCCATCGCTGATAGGAGGTATGGTAAGGCTCGGTGTACATCAGAGAAAGAGAGAGGCTGAAAGAGTTTAAAAGGTTTATTATCTTTACAGTTCCCTAGGAAAGCACAGCACACCTATGCTAGGGTTGGCTATGAGGCAGGGAGACAGGGAGCAAAAATGTGTGCATGCCTTTTATTATGGCCTGAGCAGACACATGTAGGGAGAGGGCAGTGGTATGTATACAGCATGAGATGTACTGGCTATATTTGAAAATGGTGCCCTTCCAATTGGAAATTGTCTGTGTGTAAATAAGCGGGATCAGAATTATCTAGGAGTAACAGAGGCATAGGTAGGCATGGCCACCTAGCGGCACCTATAGATGTTAAAGTATCAATTTACCGAAGCTACAAAATGTGATCAGTACAGGAACAAAGAATAACAGAAATGGAAAATATTTGGATAAATATAAAAGATCGGATTTCTCTTTTCTTAATTAAAAAAAAGCACATATGATTGTCTGTTTGAAGGAAAAGCAATAGCAATAGTAATATACAATGCATGTAGAAGAAAAATATATGACAACAAAAAACAAAGGATGGGAGGGTGGAAAACACTATTGCAAGCTTCTTAAATCATACCTGAATTGGTATATATCACTTGAAAACAGGCTATGGTTAACTAAATATGCATATTATAATTACAAGGAAACATTAAAAACAAATGTATGTGTCTACGTGTGAAATATATATATATATGTTACTCCAATAAAGGATATAAAATAAAATTCACACACACAGAAATAATCTGGAAGAAGGGAAGAAAGAAGAATAAAAAAGAATAACACCACCACCAAAAAAAGAGACAAATAAAATAGACAGATGATAGATTTAATCCAACTATTTGATAATTACATTGAACATAAAGTGGTTTTACACTCTTCAATTAGAAGGCAAATATCACCAGAATAGATTTTTTTAAAACCAACTGTATGCTGTTTACAAGATGTGATGGTTTGGAACTGTATGTACCTCAGAAATACAGTTCTTAAATTTAATCCAGTACTGTGGGTGTGAACCCATTGTGAGTAGAACTTTTTGTGAGGTATGGCCCAACTCGTTCAGGATGGACCATAATCTTATTACTTGAGTCCTTTACAAACCAAATGACATTCAGACAGATAAGAAAGAAAGCCACAGAAAGCAGCCAGAAGCTGAAATTCAACAGAACCCAGCAGAGAATGGAGAGCTGCCACTTGCACTGCCATGTGGCAAAGGAGCCAACTACCAAGGATTTCTGGTCGCCGGCCCCAGCGTGCTAGTCTTTGGGAAGAAAGCATCACCCTGATGTCTGGATTTGGACTTTCTTTTGGCCTCAAAACTGTGAGCTAGTAAAAAATAGCCAAGGAAACTAAAACACAAGGCTATATTTTATATAGAAAAATGTAGAATGTGTAAGAATAAAAAGAGGAAGAAGGCATACCACACAAACATTAATCATGACACATCTGAAGTAACTATATTAGCATTATACAAATTAGATTGCCAGACCAGAAGCTTTGCCAAGGTTGAACAAAGAGCATGTCATAATGATAGAAGGATCAGTTAAGAAAATCTAGTGATCCTAAATATGAACGCATCTAGGAACATAACTTCAATATATACGGAGCAAAAGCTGAAAATATGAAGGGAAAAATCCACAATTAGAATTGGAGAGTTTAGCTCTCCTCTCTCTACAATTGACAGAAAAAATTAGAAGAAAATCAATAATGATATAGAGGATTTCAATTCAAACGACTGAACCTAATGGACCTTTATAAAACATCAAACTCAAAAATTACAGAACAAATATTCTTTTCAAGAGTACTTGGAATATTCACATATACAAATCATATGCTGGGCTATAAGACATCTTAAAATTTTAAAGGATTAAAATAACTATACAAAGTATGTTTTCTGACTTACTGAGAATTTACTTTGAAATCACTTCAGGCCGAAAGAAGGCTGGGAATTTCTACAGAATAATTGTAGCCACTAGATTCCAAGTACACACATTTTCCTCTAAAACAGAAAACCAAGTAGATGTGTATATACATTTACCATATGATGCATATAGACATCTCCTTTATCAAGGAGACAAAGAATAACGTGAGCTTCAAATATTATAAATAGAGAAAAGAATTCCAACAGAGTCTTCATCATTCTTTCAAATTTTTAGGTATGGAGAGTGTAGAAAAGGAGGACTAAGATGAAATATATGTATTTATATCATAAATATGTCTCCCATAAAGGGAAAAATCTAATACTAAGTGCCCAAAACTGAACACAGGAACACAGGTCAGGGGCTTGTTAGTTCACAGCATTGGTTTTTGAGAAGATCCTGTAAAATGGTCAAGATTAGAAATGGCAGCCTGAAAGAATCATTGCTTCTGAAGAGAATCAAATAAACACTAGAGGAATGATGCCCCTTGGAGATATGGCAGTGGAAGGAAATCTCCTCCCTCCCTCCACCAAGAGCATACATTAAATAAATTACATTTCACTAAACTGACCGAAGACAGCATTCTTGTAACCAGACCATGTCCACAAAATGCACAGAAATAGAAAAAAAAATCAAAACATTTGCATACAGATCTAATAAATGTAGGAACAGAAAATGTGGCTCAAAAAAATCCAACTGATGAAAATTTGCCCCCAAATATAGCTATGATGTAAAAGAAATGGTAACACAACAATCCATATGGAATAAAATATCCTTAAACAAGCATTTAGGTATTTGAAAAATTATTTTGAATCAGAAAGTATAAAACTAAAAATATAAAAGGGGAAAAAAACTATAAGAAATGAAATTTAAGTTGATGGAATTTAAGAAGCAAATAGAAGAATAAAACAAAATAGGATCAGAAATAAAGACTAAATTACAAGTCAAACAAGAGAAAACAGATTCAAATGAACATTAATGAGAAGCATAAAATAAAATAAGTGCCCAAGGCAATATAAATGAAATTTTTTTTTAAATAAAGAAGATTTTTAAAAAATAAAGTTCAGAGAGAAAGTGGTTGAAATGAAAGGCAGGCAAAGAAGATCCATCGTACATATATAAATATTATTGGAGGAAAGAGAGAGGAGGGGAGAGGGAAGGAAAAGAGGAAGAGAAGGGAGGGGAGAGAAGGACGGATGGAGGAAAGAAAGAAGCAAGCTAACTAGCTAGCTAATATTTAAAATTATAAACAAAGAAAACATCCCAGAAATGAAAGAAAACCTGTATCTACATTTACATATTATAGATGTACACCAGGTGCCTAGGACAATTGGTCCAGAACTACAAACTCCAGGTCATATTTTAGTAGAAAAATTAAATTTAAAATATAAAGAAAAATTCTTGAGGGCTGACTGGCTAAAAAGTCAAATAATTTATAAGTGCAACAAAATTTTCAAAAGCAACATACAAATCAAGGCAAAAGTAGAGAAGTCATTTCAAGAAACTCAAAGAAGAGTAAACCAAAGATTTTATATCCACCCAAGGAGTCTTTTAAGCATCAACATTACAGAAAATCAATTTTGAACACGCAAGAACTTTGGAAATAATATATACATATATCACTCCTGAGTTATCTACTAAAGGATAAGCTTCATGCAACAAAAAGATGCCTGGGAAAATTGTGCAAAAAGATTGATGATAAGCATTTCATATACTTATTTATAAAGCTAAAACTAAAACAAAGATGGGCCTATAGATAGAAAGTATAGTATGTAACATGATTTGTTCTAATGAAATACAAAGATTATAATTAAAGATATGGTCTTGGTATTAGATGAGAGTCAAAAAGTATCATGGAAAACAGACAGATCAAAACAATTAAGGTATAAGTATAAAGATAACCATTAGAACAAAATACAAAATATTAAATAGCAAAAAAGACTTAAATGGCAAAGGAGACAAAATAGATACAAATAGGAAAAGTAAGAGTAAACACAATTGTCACAGTAATTATAACATAACAAAAGTTGACACAAATAACAATAAATGCGAAATTATGTAAGTTACTTAAGAAAGGTACTTTCAAATTGACTAACAAAGCAAAATCCAACTCTGGGCTATACACGAGAAATACCGGAAAACACACCAATTCTAAAAACTAAATATAATGAATTGACGAAGATATACCAGGCAAACAGAAGCAATTTAAAAACTGGGGTTACAATGCTAATAACTGAAATTAAAATCCAGAAAAAATTTAAAATACAAAAACGACACTTTTTACTGATGAAGGTATAATTATTAATTCCTATGACCAAAATAACACAGATATATATTCTATCTATATAATGCAGGGGTATGAAAGATACAAGGAGAAATAGAAATACACTAATAACACCTTTTACAGTAGAAAATAGGTCAGGTGGACAAAATTTCTAAGCATATAAAAGAATTAAAATTTCCAACAACATAATCAATAAGGTAGCTTTTAAAATCACATATTAATCCCTACAATAGATCAATCTCAAGCGCACTTGAACATTCACAAAAACTGATCATATATTAGGGCCAAAGAAAATACATTATGTTCCATAAAGTTCCATAAATAAAGAAATATTTAAAGACATTCTTGGATCACAATGCAATAAAAAAGAAATTAAAAATAAACTCAATCCCTACCCACCCACACAGAAGCTTTAAACAACCAGTATAATTGGCAGAAATTTCTTTCTTAAAGCTCCAGAAAAGAGTCAAAAGACTACAGAAGCAGGGTGAGCACTGGATTATAAAAAGGCCACCTAATAGCAGGAGAATCTTCTGGCATCCTGGCTGGCCCCTCGCCATCCCTCACCAACTTGGCATAGAGGTGGTCCATAATCTCAGTACAGGTCTCTGGTCATGGTTCCAGAGGGAGCTGAGTAACCCTCATGAACATGCTGGGAGCATGTATGAATGACCCAGTCCATCTGGTGGTGGCCTGAGGGACTTGCTGACCAAGAACTTTCCCCCATGTACTAGACAGCTCATGGAACTCTCCTACAGAATGTTTTAGGAAATCAGTCAAGTTCTGCCTGGGGTAAGGGATTGCAGGCTGTAGGATATACAGTGCTCAGCCTGGGACTGCAAGGAACCTTTCCTAGGGAACAGGGACATTCAGAACCATGTAAATGGGGGAATTCATAGAAATACACATGCACAGTCAAGTCAAGATGTACGCACAGAAAGGATCAAGAAGACTCCAATGCTTTGTCCTGAAGATATTCTCTAAACTGACTGTGTGGATAAGGAGAGCATCAATACAGGTAAATCTGCAAAGACTGGGAAAGGTGTTTCCTTTTTTACCACCACCGCTACCTTCTCCTCCTACACCACTACCATCACCACCACTTCCTCCTCCCTTACCCTATTCCTCCTCTTCCTCCTCCTCCTTTTCTTCCTCCTCCTTCTCCTCCTCCTTCTTTTTCATTAGCTCCTGGCAATCAAGAAAAGCTCTTCAGTAATATTTGCTGGATATAAGCTTAAGAAGCAGGTGCTAATCTGCTAATTTAGATGCAGAGTCTAAATATGATAACACATTAACATATCAAAATGTCCATGTTTCTGGTGGTGATGGTAGCACATTGTGAATATGACTAATAGCATTTAATTATATGTGTGGATGTGGTTTAAAGGAGATATTTTGGGTAGTATGTGTGTTGCTAGAATTAAAACTTTAAAAAATATATGAAAGCCCTTGGAAGGACTGCAGAGATTGAAAGGGGTGCCAAATATAAATTGTCACTTCTTTTTCCAACAAGTATTTTATGTATGTACTGGGAACATATCCACATCAATTAGACCATAGATACCAGTGTGTAGAAATGCTCAGTTTACCTACATTTTCTTGGACTACAGATGAAGAATTCTGTTCGGCCTTAAAGGTGGTACAGTAGTATTCACATGGTCCAAAAATGAGGTTCCACGATGGTTTTCTTGTTGTGAAGTTGGATTTTTTTTTATATTGAGATATTTTTGTCTATAAATTATTTTATTGTGTCTGAATTTTTTCCTTGAAGTGTAAAAAAATTCATAAGTTAAAAAAATTCACAATATAAAATGTTATATGGGGGAAATGGTTTTGAAACACTTCCTTCTTTCAGTCAGATATACCATAAAGCCCTGAATATGTACTCTTATATAATAAATAATCTCATATAATAAGTACTTATAAGGACTTAACGCTCTAATAAGTTCCTATAAGTGTTACTACAGCCTAATAATAGTCTCCTTGTAAGTAATTATTTTAAGAGAACCACGTAGAATTCTATTATTCTGTATTACAGAATAGTATTAGCCAGGGAGTCTCATATCTAATAGAAACTGAAGCAGATGTCACAGTTAATCCCCTCATCACCCGAATTGTTTCAGCTATAGCAAATTTTTAAACTATCTTACGTTGGAGAGAAGCCAACCTCTCTCTCTGCTCACCAAAGTCTTTTGCTTCTCATGGGGGCAAGTATATGGGAATTCTGTATTTTCTGCATGCTCTTTCTGCAAATCCGCAACTTTTCTAATTAAAACAAAAAAGGTAAAAAGGCCACATTTCAATGAAAGGTCACAAGACATACAAAGAAATACGAAGTGATGGCCCAGCCAAAGGAGAAGATTAAAGCATTAGAAACCATCAGTAAGGAGATCCAGACCTCAGACATACCAAAGACTTCTAAAAAATGGTTGTAAATATGCTGAAAGAGCTAAGGAAAACATGGACAAAAACTAAAGGAAATCAGAAAAATGATAGATGAATACATGGGGGTATTGATAGAGAGATAAAAATTATGAAAAGGAGCCAAAGAGAGCTGAAGACCACAGTAAGAGGAATAAAAAATTCCCTAGAGGGTTCAACAGCAGATTAGAGCTGGCCAAATAAAGGAACAAAGACTTGTAGGTAAAATAACTGAAATCATTAAGTCTCAGGAGCAGAAAGAAGAAAGAATGAAGAAAAGTGAACATAGCTGAGAAAACTGTGGGACACCATAATATACACATTGTGGGAATGCCAGAAGGAGAAGAAAGAGGGAAAGGAGCAGAAACAATATTCAAAGATACATTCAAATTTTTTAAATTTAATGAAAGACATGAGTACACACATCCAAGATGCTCAATGAATCCCAAGCAGGATAAATCTAAACAGACATATGCTATGGCCTACTATTATCAAACTGTAGAAATATTAAAGAGAAAGGGAAAATTCTGAAAGCCACAAGAGGGAAGCAATATGTCATGTATAAGGGAGCCTCAATAAGATTAAATGCCAATTTCTCATTGGAAACCATGGAAGTAAGACGGCAGTGAGATGACATATTTAAAGAACTGAAAGCAAAATCTGCTAGCCAAGAAATCTGTATCTGGCAAAGCTTGTCTTTAAAACGAGGGAGAGCCAGCATCAAGGGATTGAGAAAACCCCTAGAATGAACTGAGACTCAGAATCAAGGGATTGAGAAAACCTTCTTGATCAAAAGGGGGAAGAGTGAAATGAGACAAAATGAGGTGTCAATGGCTGAGAGATTCCAGAGTTGAGAGGGTATCCTGGAAGTTATTCTTTAATAGGTATCACCTTGTTAGTCAAGATGTAGTGGAGAGGCTGGAGGGAA